>JAQMYL010000023.1:2152357-2162386 GCA_030014365.1 Clarias pachynema | reverse complement strand
CTAAAGAAGTCTTTTTAAACCCTAGTATCTATACTTCTACTCAAGTAATGAATGTGAATACTTTTGACACCACTGATCCTATCTGAAAATTCACTTTTTCACCTAGGTGACACTTTTTAGCATAGGTAACACAGAACGTATAAAAAACAGAAGAGAAAAAATAAGATGGAAATATCAACATTTACCTTAGATATGTTTCTAAGGAAATGCTCAAAAAATTATACCATAATTTCAATAAGCACAGATAATAAAATTGCTTTAGCAATGCTAAATGTAGGTATGATGTCATTATAATAGGATGGAACATTTTGCTGTACTGAAAAATGACAACATTGTATCCTAACCTTGCCAAAAGTTGGTATATATTGTAATCTTTGTGAAAACATTATGAACACAAACAGCATTAGCTCCATTAAGCTTCACTTAAGCTGAGTTTAGACGGCACAATTACAGCAGGCTTTTAAGATTATTACTTGGACACACAGTACAAGATCTCAATAAAGTCTCGGATAGAAATGTCTTCGACTACATTCAGGGTAAGAGGGACATTGTGTTCGTTCCGGTTTCATATAATTGTTGCTTGATGTAATGTGTGTGTGTGTGTGAGCGAGTTGAATTGTCATTCAAGCTGGTTCAGAAAACATTCAACTGTGCTTTAATGGCAATAATGACGTGTGTTTGCTATGAACGACAATGAAAACAGCACACACAGCTCTTCTTAACACACACGCATGTGAGCATGAGCACACACACACACACACACATAGGGAGAGAGAGAGCAGAACTCATTACATACACAATGGCGCACTTCACAGCAGAATAAAACCTCTGGGTGCGATCACTGATAGAGCCTGAACCAGACACACTCTGTCTCGCACTGATAAAACACACAGCCATGCGAGTATATGTGTGTGTGTGATGGGGATGTGTATGTGTGTGTGTGTGTGAGAGAGAGAGAGAGAGCGAGTGTGATGATTGTCTGCCTCAGCCAAAGTAAAATTGGTGTCTATTCTCAGCTGGGACAAACTGATTCACATATCACGAGTGTGTGTGTATGTGTGTGCGTGTGTTTTTTTTTTTTTTTCCCTTATCAGTAACGGTCATCGTGGCATACTTTTTTAAATCTATGTGGGACTAGTTATCCCGCCTAAAATCAAGAGCTCGTGCTGAATAAAAAGCAGCTCAAAACATGCTAACAACGTGCATGAGGGAAAAAAAAAACATGGCCGGTTAAGACTAATGTTCAGAATCTACATTACTTGGGAGTAAATGTCAGTTTATCTACTTTACTTAGGGCATACAAGTTTAATCCGTTCCATTTCTTAAGGTGAAATTTCATATTGCAAAACGCATTTTCCCAGAGGAAGTAATGTAAATGCAGATAATCTGTTCCAGTCATCCAAAAATATTACCAATATTACCAATTTCCAACACTATAATCCTATTTTTGCATATAAAAACAATCGTAACATTTAGAAAATAAAATTACCCAATGGCGCTACGTTGTCACTAAAGCTTGCAAAGAAAAAAAGATAAAAAAGGAAACTCAATTCGCTCGGCCTTCGCTTGGCGTACGAACGTATGACCGTCTGGGTCACGCGTATGTCAAAAATTATTCATATGCTGTAGCAAATTTTTTATTTTTAAGGTGAAAATACACAAGGCGGACATTTGTATTCTGAGGTACCACTGTATTTTAATTTGAATCAAATACAATAACAATAAGTTATTTGTTTACATACTCCAATCTGATTTGTATAACGTTCTAATATTTTGACTGTTTCCGGCAGTCGAGTCCTCAAATCGACTCTTCGGATCTCTTCTACGAGTCGGTTCCCAACTATCCCACAACTGATTCAAAGAGCCGTTTAAGAAACCTGACTCAATGATTCGACTCATTTGTGAATACCGAATCTTTTACCTCAGATGCTAAAACTCCTTGAAGATTGCTGAGGTAAGGAAGATTATTCTTTCTCTCCGCGGCTTCAAAATAACTAAAATGCTACCGCTGTGAATCTGAATGAGTTAAAGTTGAAGTTCAGGTATATTTTAAGCAAGTTATATTTAATATAATCTTTAATTAGCATTACAGCTATGTAGCTTGCTAAACAGGAATCGACTTGGAATGCACCACATGCCCTCACCGATATAAAGTTATACTTTTCATTTTGCTGGTTTAGAAAAAATACATATTTTACAAAATTTTACATATTGTATTATATGTTCTACATATTAGAAAATATAAATAAAAAAATAATAATAAATGAATGAATAGAAAACTAATTTAAAATCCTGTCAGCTTGGCTAAGTAGACCATTAGCTAATGGGCTAATACCATGACTGTTTTACCTCATTAATAATTCAGAATAAACTATCAAAGACATCCATCTATCCATCCATCCATCCATCCATCCATCCATCCATCTATCTATCTGTCTATCTATCTATCTATCTATCCATCCATCCATCCATCCATCTCCAAAACCTTAATGCATGTTTACATTTTGAAAATGAATGTGTAAAATAAAAACCATGACTGTTTTTTTTTAAATATACTTTTTAAAAAAGTATATTACTTTATACAATACTCTGACAATTTGTAATATTACAATGTTAATACATTTATTTTGCTTGTTTATCTGTCTCATTTTAGTCATAACCTATTTTACGCATTCTATGCAGATTTATTTTGTTTTATTTAAAGAAATATTTAATACTTACTAAATAATATGTTAAGTTACTTTGTTAAGATTATTTATGGTTTATTTGATGCTGAAGAGTATTAACTGCACAAGTAAGTAATTGTGTTATATAAAGGAAAGTGAAGTGTTACTCAATTTTATTTTAAAGCCGTAATATTAGAGCCCCGCCCATGGTACCCCTGGCCCAACCCGGCCCTCCTCCCATTTATAATAGTCTTTAACTGTTACTAGAGCAGGTCCCTCATGTCTTTGTTTCCTCTCTTGCTCACAGAGCCATGCAGTCAGAACGGCTCGTCGAGATGGAAGGATCTGCGAGCTTGACTTCCAATGCTGTTTTCCCTTACGCTAAAGGTTAGCACCTCACTCTTATCTGCTTCAGCCACATCAATCAGAGCGGGTGCAGGGGTGGTAGAGTTTGAGAAATATTGAGCAAAGGAAAGCGTGAGAAAGATATTAAAGAAGAGAGAGAGAGAGAGAGAAGGAGGACTATATGAGAAGGAGGCCTACAGAAAACAACAGCACTTTAATGATGATTAGGTTCAGTATTGTAGATATACGTGGATGATGGTGCAGTACCTTCAAGGAAGAGTATCTGTATCCCACAATGCAGCACTGTTATTTCATCTTAAAAGCTGCCAAATGACTAAATAGCTTGGCAGTCTATAATCGTGATGGCTTGGATAATTTTCATAAAAATACATGTAATCTGTATAGTTTCTAAAAAAGATATTTTAACTGCTGATGATCAGACGGTGGTTACTATGGCAACGTTGCATTTAGATCACAAAAAAATTATGATATAAAAATCGATGCTGTTAGACTCAAGAACTAGTTTACTAGATGTTACTACCTAGACAGTTAGCAAAATTAGCTCGTATTTGGTGAAACCAGGCTATTATGAACATGCATAATATAAGAAATGGAGATATACAGTGGGCCAAAAAAGTATTTAGTTTGTAGTTAACTTAGCACCAATTGTGCAAGTTCTCCCACTTAAAAAGATGAGAGAGACCAAATACTTATTTTACAGAGGAATTTACCAATTAATTCATTAAAAATCCTACAATGTGATTTTCTGGATTTTCTTTTCTTATTTTCTCTCATAGTTGAGGTATACCTATGATGAAAATTACAGGCCTCATTCATCTTTTTAAGTGGGAGAACTTGCACAATTGGTGGCTGACTAAATACTTTTTTGCCCCACTGTATCTGAATTTACATATTTATGTATTCTAACGATAAATTCTAATATTTTTTTAATATCAGAGAGATGTTCCTAGGCCATAAAAAAAGATAACAAAAATAATAAATTAGAGATGTAATGATCCAATAATTTGGATAACATTTTGACTTAAGCTCTAAGCTATTGTTTATTGTCCTGTCTGAAGTCCCTAAATACGTTATATACATATACATCGTAGGCAAGCTTCACCTGCTTTATATTCCTCTATATTCTTCCTCTTCTTTGACTACCTTGTAGTGCCCATTTGTCTCTGTAGACTGTCACTGATATAGTTTTTCTATTTTCTGTAGCAATCCTTCATTCCATCATATACGAAATATACTTCCTTTAATACTATCCGAAATATTAAAATATTTTATATTTTACTGAACCATCAGAGAGCACGAAAATTAAGTGGTCTTAATTTTAAGCATGACCCAAAAATGAATGCCTTGGATAACATTTTGGATAAAGGTAATGACTGAAATTAATTGTGACAAAAATCCTAGATCGATTACTAGTGAGGAAAAAACAAACAAAAGTGCCTGTCCAAAGTCATGTCTAATAAAAATGACCTACTTCCAATCATAAACTTGTTTTTTGGTCCATATGTCTGAAGTGCATATTTTCTTGAGCTTTTCTTACTTAATATCACATTTAATTTGGCAGATTAGGCAGCAGTGACCTCCATGACTGTCTGCCCTTTGCAACTGCATGTACATTAAGATGTTTTGTGATTAGCTGACATGTTATAAGGTGTACATATTATAGCAATGTTGATAGAAAAATTTGCAAAGCAGTCTAAAACCAGAAAATTCATTCAATCATTTGTCGTCTGTACCACTTTATCTACACATATAATAAAACTGCAAAGTGAGTGTGTCTGTACAGTAAAGATATTTGGGACAAAATAATTTGATGGGATGGTAGATGAGTAATGGAGCACATCCAGCAGTTTTTTGGAATTTTTGTCTGTCTGTCTGCTTGTTCGTGCACATATCATGTAAAAACTACTGAACGGATTTTAATGGGGTTTTCACAGGTGTATTTGGCCGAGCTTGAGGGAACATATAGGGTTCGTTTCATCGCATTCGCACTTATGCGCTTATTTAATACGCACTTATGAGTGTGTGATTGAAATCTACTTAATAAACATGTAATATTAATATTAACTTAATAAACTTAATACACACACTTCATGGTAACACATGCAATTTTATTTTTATAATTTTAATAATATAATTTTATTATTTTGCTTAATTTTACACAACGGAAATTATTTGGAATGATTTAAAAACATGACAAACTTTTATAAAAAATTTTCTTATTATTATTAACAAATTACTGTGGTATAAGGGCTTCCTTTAAGTGCTGTTAAAGGAAACTAATCCATAACAGCACACTTTCTCCTTCACCACAACATCAGGGTTGGCTAAACACTAGCAGTGTTTTTTGTTGGCAAATACTGTAGTGGGCGTGTCTTTCTTTAGTTTAATTCTGGTTGCCATGGTTTCGACGGTAGCACCAGGTCAGATGCTCAGACGAGCTACAGAAGCGCTAGCTACAGAATGTATGAATCGGATAAGTTTGTGCTAAAAATAGAAACAGGAGTCAAGTGCTTAACTATAAAAAGGATCCGTGTGGTGCGGCTCTGCGTACCGGTGTCAGGATGTGAAAACGTTTTGCGCTGCTTTTCGTTTGACAGGTTGAACAACCGGTGCTGTTCGTCATGTTTGTGTAAATCATGTTGAGCGAGTATCACTGAGATGATGTTTCACCGCAACACTTTCCCCTCACTCCACACCACACATACTGTATGTGCACATACACACCCAGTGAAGGAAACGGTGTGTGCTGTAGTACTGTACAATACATGTAATGTGTCCCATTTGGAACACAGCCATGTATTACTAAGGAATGCTAGGTGACAGAGAAATGGAAATCAGGTCACACTGATAAATGTGTCTTTGAAATAGAGCTGGACACAAACAGACTCTGTGCAGTCGAACAGAAGCACCCACACACACACACCTAACACACACACACACACACACAAGCAGTTACTTTAATGTAGTTGTGCAGGAGTGGAGTGCTTCTCTGAGTAATTACGGCTCTCAGCGTGAATAATCAAGAGAGCAGATGGAGAGAGAGAGAGAGAGAGAGAGAGAGAGAGAGAGAACACACAGATCTTTCCTGAATCCGTCTTTCACACACACAGAAACAATCATGCTTGGACACACAGTCTGAAAAAGACTGCTGTAAAAACCACTCTGAATAAGATCTCTCTCTTTTTTTTCTTTTCTTCCACATATTCACTTAAATGTAAATGAAAACAGCTTCTCCATCGAGTGTGATTGTTAAAGACGTATATCAAAAGCCTTTAGTGTGCACTTACTTTAGTATCAACAACAACAACAAAAAAAATCAAGGCATGCTCGATTGTCCTTAGTGTCCGTAAACATATTAATATCGTTTCATATTGTGAAGTTTCTTGCTTGGTGCAGCAGAAGACTTTTAGTTCTGCTGTGAGAACGTGCAGTCGTGTGGTGTGCTGATGTGACAGAGTTATCGCTAGTGCAGTGACAGCGTCTTTTAATAAGAGGGGAAAAAAACATGATTCATATTAACTGGAATTGTAACATAACAGGGCCTTGAGGTAAAAGCTGGACTCGAGGTTCCAAAATGCAATCCAACGACACGAGCCTGGGTTAGTGATCTGTACATGAGGACGAGCGAGACGGTGAGGAGTATTATAGCATAGAAGTTAAAGCTTCAGAAGATGATCAGTTCCAGTAGAGTGAACAGATGAGGAGACTTAAAGACAGTCTAAAGGATTAAAGCTCTGCTGCATCACCCTCTCGTTAGGGCGAAATTAAATGAGTGATAAATTCCACTGGCATTACAAGAAATCAAAATGGCGGACTAGACTTGTATGTCGAAATTATGTTAAGGTGTGAAATTCTAAACATTTTAGTGTTGTTTGTTTCATCAGTAAGGTATTTCAACTCTATTTCTTTTTTTTTTTCTACAGAGAGCAGTATTAAATTACTCAACACATACAAGCAAGATGATTTTAAGACTTACAGCTAAAATCCAAGGGCATGAGAAAAATACTCAGGCCTCTAATACTCAAGCACTAAAGGGCCAGAGGCATGCCGTCTCACAGCACTCACATCTCAGGTTCACATTTAACAGCTCTGTGGTTGTACTGGCGGCACGGTGGTTTGGTGGTTAGCACTGTCGCCTCGCATCTCCAGGGTCCAGGGTTCGATTCCCACCTTGTGTATGTGTTCATGCAGTTTACATCATGTTCTCCTCGTGCTTGGTGGGTTTCCTTCAGGTACTCCGGTTTCGTTCCCCCCCACAGTCCAAAGACATGCAGATTAGACTAATTAGGCCTGTAGTGTTTGTATGTTGACCGAAGTCCTGATTTCTTTGTATGAAAGTCGATTAAATTATGTTGATTCAGCCTTATTCCCCCTCTACCTCTACTACCAGCATTCAGCATCAGCAGTACACTAATCACCGGCCTGATCATCTGTCATCATCTGCTTCTGTTTCTCACTGGTTCATGTCTCAAGTTAGATGTTTCTTAATGCTTTTTTTATGGTCACTGTGTGGCAAACAGAAACATTCCTCTGAAATTTCTCACGTACAGGGATTAGACTGAAAATGAGAAATGAAAAAATCCTTCAGAAAGCCTGGAGAACTATTCCTCAAGACTACATTAAAAATACAAGAAAGTCTGGATCTATGGAAGCAAAATAAGAAGAAGTAAGGGGGGGGTGGGGGTCAAGACTTTTGCGCAGACCTGTACATGCTTTTTTTCGTAGATCATGAGAACAAGAGTAAAGGCGTAGAGATGTCCCTAGCCGATTTTGTGAGAATTGCGTTGTTAATTTAGTTGGATCATAATAAATGTACAAGGTATAATATTAAAGACGATCTGCTAAAGATAGATTCAGAATATCTGCAGGAGCTTTTCTTCTCAGTCTCAAAATGGAAGACAACTGAATAAAGCAGCGACATTCTGCTCTAAAGTCTCTGCAAGATGGATATGTTTTCACTCTTCTTCCAAACGCTCCTGGCAAGAGCTTGATTTAACAAGTTCTGGTGCGTGTTATTTGTGCCAGACTGAAACTGTGGGTGGAAGGAAAGCAAAAGTTTCCACTCGTTCCTTCAGCATTGTTTTGTGTTTTAAGCAGGCAAACTGCCATAAATTATTCCAACCATCTTTATTATGCAGGAACACCTTATCTGAAATGGAGTGTTAATCCGTGTGAGAAACCATCATATGAAATGTGACGTACGTGTAATGCTTCGTGTTGAAACATTAGTGGTGAACAGAGAAAAATAATAATTGCTTTAATTGGAAATCCAGAAATCCATCGAGCAGGCCAAGGCGTTTGTTTTTCTTCACCCACATAATACTTCTGTCCTGTCTTGGCTTAAAACATTATAATTATTGTTATTGTTATTATTATTATTATTATTATTTTAAATCATGGTCTATTGTGCAGGTTATTTGTACATACAAGTAAGAAATAAAAAACAACTATTACACAGTTAATGCTATGGGATGTTGGTGAAACGTGTGTAATTATTATGAAAGGTTTAAAGAAAAAAACTCCACTTTCCTGGAGACTTTCCTTTAAAGTAAATATTAAATTTAACTAAAGTGAATCTGAATCAGTGCTGGATCGAATCATAGTAAATCAATAGTTTACTGAAGTGTATCGAAGCATCACTTGTATAACTGTATCATAACTTAGACGAGGTATACAAGGTGTAAAGCGAGAGATTGACACTCCTATCAAACATTCCATAGCCCTTAAACCACAGAGCATTTTAGCCATTATTTGTTTTGCTGTTGTTTTTATAAACATATATAGGGCTCAGGATTGTGCAGTATAGAGTGACATATCTTTTTTTTTTTCAGCACAACCTGAATAGGCAATATGATGATCTACATTTTAGTTCATTTTAACCCATTAAACAAACACAAAGGCCAATTAATAGCACAGATACCCATGATCACTGGTTGTTTTCGGTTGTTTCTGTGACCAAAAAATACTCATTAAGAGAGTTCTACATTTTTGTGATCATCATTCCCATATTTATATCACTTTATAAAAGTAATAATAACTTTTGTTCCACCTGACATATCCGAAAAAACAAACAAATACACAGTCTGAAGTCTGAAGTCTCCCCCTTAAACACCGGCAAGGCTTCCACGTTCCAGTGTTGAATGTCGTCTTGTAACGACACCTAAGTATGGATCCCCGTTTAACCGTTCTCATTTACAGAGCGTTCTCAATGCTCTTCGCAAACACTAAACGGAACCGTCTCTGAAAAATATACTCATATACGTAATTACTTTACTTTGTGTACATTTTGTCTCCGCCGCAGCTTGAAGAGTACATAAATAAACCTAATTTAATTTGAATTGGTTTAATTGTTAGCCTCGAGAGTGATTCTTCCTTTTTAGCATCGCTGCCAACAAAGACGCACTTTAGTTCTATTTAAAAAATGGCTCGAATCCAAACTGGACTTGTTTATCCACTGATTGGTTTAGCCGTTTTAATCTGATGAACAAGCCGCAGCTATTTTATTTATTTATTTTTAATTGGAAGATGTGATCATCTGGTCATGTACAATTTTATTATTCATTCAATGAAAAGTACAAAAAAGCAACAATATCATTCACTGTATTTTTATTTCAGATGTAATAGCAGCTGTTGTCTTTTATGTACTTCTTTTTTTTGCAGCGTGATTTATAATAATAATAATTATTATTATTATTATTATTTTTTTTTTTTACAAATGTCTGTTAAGGGGTACGTATATTTTTCACTAGTTTTTCCCTGATGATATTGGTCTTGGCCGCTCTGTGAGCTGTGTGTTATCGCCCTATTTCCTTTCAGACACCTAATAATGATGAAAAATGCTGCTCATGAAATACAAATTGATAAAAATGTAGTAGAGCTTAATAACTGATGGCATGTGCACACCTGCGCAGGTTACACAAACACACACACACACACACACACACACACACACACACACACACACACACACACACACACACACACACACCACACAAAA
>JAQMYL010000023.1:2117978-2130431 GCA_030014365.1 Clarias pachynema | reverse complement strand
TATCACAACCTTATCAACCGAAAATGCTATTTTATTCAAACGTCCTTGCTGGAGTGTGTGACGTGACGTCATGTGCAAGTATTTGTACTTCGTTACTTGACACCTCTGCTAACCACGGCAGCATACAAAATACAAACAAAAACAAAAGTTTTTTTTAATTCTTAAAAGGAGACTTTTTGTCACTTGATAGCTTAAATGCAGGGTTAGGCACAAGGTGAATTCATGTCCAATTAATTTGTCATTTTTAATATATTCTTCATTCCTGCATGCAAAACAAATTACTCTTTTCCCCATCTTTATAAGCAGCCTCTACATCTGTTTATTTTTAGGTAAATTAGATGCAGGAACCAGTAAACTGCATAAATGGCAAAAGAAGTCCAGGGGTATGGTTTTGTAACGTGTGCATGAAACAAGTACTAAATTTGTGCATAAAACCGTCAAGTACGTCCTGGACAATTCCTTCTTATCACATGAACAATCACAGTGCAATATCCATTGGTAAATCCCACACATTTGCTCAGTTACATTTAAAAAACACCCTCAAATTTCAATATATGGTAAATAACTTTCCTTTAAAACACGTTAAAACAAGGGTGCTGCTTGTTTTAGATAAGTAATGATGAAGTAAAGATAAAAAAACTGAATAGTCAGTGTTTTAGATTAAGCAAAGAATATGTCTGTATGTTGATAAATATTCACAACAAATGTGAATATCATCAAAAAGTGAAAGACTCATTCTAGATTCATTACACATAAAGTGAAATATTTCAAACCGTTTTTGTTTCACTGACCTGTGCATGGTAACAGTGCCATTCAGAGCAAATAATGTTAAAAATATCCTTTAAACACCCCTTAGTTAAAACAACTATTGTTTGAACTATTCGTTATAGATAGTGCTATTACTATTCTAGCACAACGTATGACCTATATATCTAGATGTATTTTTTTAAAATAAGAAATAAGAAATTTTTTTTGGCCAGATTGCCTGTTTAAAGTTTTGAGTAAATTTATATGTTTACAAGTTAAAGTAATAATCATTGAAAAGAAAGTGCATGCCTTTTTAAATCTTTACTGTAATGAAAAAATACTGACCTGTGACTTCAAAATGGAGGTGTGTACCACACAGTGAGTTTTGCCAACTGTTTCACTCTTAATCATTAATTCATGATAACAGACTCACATTTCCCCCTTAATTTAACTTTTGTCTAAACAGTTCTAGTGGCACAATCCTATGCTTCCCACCTTCTGATTTATTTGTGAACGCCCGCCACTCAGGGTTTCTAAGAGTAGCAGCAAATTGAAATGAAACTAACCACGGATACTTATAATATAAAGTATGATATAAACAACATGGAATTGATTTAACAGAGTGCCACTCAATTAGATTTTGAATGATAGACATAGTGAAAAATAACAGCCATTAGGTTTCAGTTTGTGTAAACTGTACTGCCATAGACTACACTTGGCCTACTTCAAATATAACCCCAAATTCTATCAGTCTGGACACTGAAGGAGAAAAGTCCTGGCACTTAATACATGCAAAATTTAAGTGGTATGGAAATTACACAGAGTTTTCAATTTGTGTAAATAAGAGACTTAATGCATTTGCCGTAGTTTGTTAGTTTACTTCCACCTCTGACTCAACATTTTTCAATTCATTGCATTTGCCCCTGTATCTCCTCCTTGGAGTTTTAGATTTTGTAATCGTTTGAGCCATGAGTGTGCCAGAAATATTTTGGGTCTGCTCAGCTAGTTGATAAGGATCCATCTGAAGGCTGGCACACGACTCCACCAACATCTCTGTTTTTATTTTCAGTTCTTTTAGCTCATCTTTTTTGGAAGTCCACACATGACACAATCTCTCTTTCTCTTCACTAAGGCTCTGGCTGAGGGTAAAGAAGCCAGTAGCTCCATTGCGTCCGGCGTGAGGACGCTTTGAGAACCCCCTAACAAGCCCAAACTTGGTCACAGACTAGTCTCTGGGCCTCAAATGTTTCTTCTTCTTTTATGTTGAAAATCTTCACTGCCCAGTTCACAAAGAAGTGTTTATCTACCATACAGTAGCTTGGCTATGAGATAAAAGCAGGAGGTCTTCAAAGAAACTCTGAAGTTCACAGTAAGACTTGATTAGTTTAGTATTCTAGATTTGCAATAGCAGAATGTAATATTATTTGCACTATTGAATACTAAGAGAACTGTAACACTTCTATATCGTCACAGATCCTACAATGACAGGCATGTGCCAAAATATTTCGCTCCTCACTGAAACTAACATGCTCATAATTTTTGTTGTTGTTGGTCTTTCAGCTGCTCAACAACAAGGCAAAGTTTTTTTTTTTTTCTTACGCCCAATGCCCTTCCTGGTGCAACCCTACCATTTTATCTGGGCTAGGGACTGGCACTGCATCCACCACCTGGGGTTTTGGGTGGGAATTGAACCCGGGCCTTTTTAATGTTATATTTAATGTAAGATACGAATAAAAGTAAGACATTATTCAACTTGTAAACCTAAAAACCCAACTGATTCTTAAATGTTCTTTTCATGTGATTTAACTTTATATTTCATCTGTCATCTGCCAAAATCGATTATTGTTTTTCCAATTATAATAGTATAGACCGTGCAGAGTAATGTCTTTACACATGGTTACCACACAAACTCTGGATACACACGGTGGAAAACAAGGCCCCAGTTCAGGGAGTGCACATTCTGCAGAAAAAGTAGAATAGCACAGGAGTGAGCAAAACTGCAGGGAAGAAAGATCAGTCGTCTGCTTCCACAGCCCGAGGGTCTGAGTGTACAGATGGGAGCAAAATGTATCGGCTTAATGTGGCCAAACATCTTTCCATAGCTGGAGTTCAGCAAATACTGCAAGGCATGCCAACAGGGTAGAGCTTTCTGTGGTACACTGGGAATGTCACCAGAGCAGGTGTGTCTACACGGCTTCAGAGAATCTTGTGCTTTGTGTAGAAATTTAAACAGGATAAAATAAGTGATTGTTTTATGTTTAAAAGTGCTCCTGAGGTCTGTCAGAGAGTATTGTTTCATTTCTATGTTGTAATCAGAGCATTATGTTATTGTTGACCCTTAAAAGAGACGTCTTTTTTTTAATGTCTTCACATTTTTAGGTCAGTTTTGTGGATTTGAGTTTTTTTTTTCATAATAAAAAAAATGTCTTGAGGAGACAAAAACAATCATGTCATCGAAAGGGTACCAGCTACTCACCAACAATGGAAAGGCTGGGGACACATGCAGGTGCTACACTACAGGATCAGTTTTTACAACAACAACAACAACAACAACAACAAATCACCTCAGACATTTGAAGTACAATTTATACAATCTTTTCATTCGTCACTGAGCGCAGGTGGTTTAAAATGTTTAAATGAAGCTACTTCCAAAGACGAATGCTAAACACAGATGGGTTAAAGCAGGACTAGCGGAGTGAGCTGAGCGGAGGTGTGACTCACCGGAGGCGTTCTTCAGATAGCCGTTAGAGTCCACTGATGTGTACATGACATATGGACCGGGCTGATTCACACCAAATGGCTAAAAGATACAGACGCACACAATACATTAATTATACTTTCATAACGTTTTTACCAGTTAAACAGCTTTAAATCCTAACAGATTGAAAAAGATCAAAATTGCGAAAGAAGAAAAAAAAAACAATATTTGTATTATATTGTATCATATGCTGATGATGTGCAAATATATCTGCCTCTGGAACTCAAAGACAAACCTGCTCTTCAGTCTTTATTGGTTTGTTTGAGAGATTTTAAATTGTGGCTTTCGCAAAATTTTCTGCTTTTAAATGAGGACGAAACCAAGTTTATACTGTTTGGAAATTCATCTCTACCTAGAAGCACCAATTTGTATCTTGAGCATTTTAAACATAATCTTAAACCTACAGTTAGTAATTTAGGGGTGATATTAGATTGCGTCAGCTGTCAGAGGGTAAGTATTTTTTTTTCTTTTCACACAATGATCTTGAGAGAGCAATTCACGCTTTTTATTAGCTCAAGATGTCGTCCCGTGCTCGCCTGCAGGTAGTGTAAAATACAGCAGCTCGTCTTTTAATAGTGACTCGCAGGCGTGAACACATCACACCTGTTCTCTGCTCTCTCCACTGGCTCCTGGTGCGCTTTGAAATGGATCTAAAGATTTTATGGTTTGTTTTCGAGGCATTAAATGGACTCGCACCTATTTGACTGATCTATTAGATTATGCAGAATCGAGACAGATGAGTAAGGTCTTCTGGCCCGTGCTGTGTAGAGGCGCCCAGGTCGAGGTGGAAGTGCTGGGGAGATCGAGCATTTGCCTTGGGGACGCCAAAACCGTGGAACTCACTTCTACTAGATATAGGGTTAATTACAGACACTCTTTAAAAGTCAAGACACATTTATTTTCTCTTGCACATCATCCCCAATAGAGCACCTTTTATCTGCAGGTTTTATTATAGGTTTAATACAAGTTTTTATGCATTATATTTATTTATTATTATTTATTTGTTTATGTATTTGTTATTATTACTATTATTACTATTATTATTATTATTATTATTTATTTGTCGTCGGTTTTATTATAGGTTTTATTTGAAATTTTTATGCTTTATCTTTATTTAATTATTCTTATAATTCTTATTATTATATCTTCCAGGTTTATTATAGGTTTTATTCCTAATGATATTTATACAGCAATGAAACCTAACACATTAGAACATCGTCTAAATTATACAATATCATATTAAAACTGTGTTTAATCGTGTGGGATAAAAGGTTGTGGCACAGTGGATCATTGATCACGTATGGACATGAGAGACGTTTTACTGTCTCGGAAGGACAAAGACTCCAATAAAAATGATGGACAGAATCAGCGAGACAGGGTTTATAGAGTATTAAAGAAACAGACAGAAAGACAAAGCAAGATGAAGTGATGATAGAGAGATGGATAGAGAAGAGGCTGATGATGATGGAGGAGTAAATATATCAGGGCAAGAGGGACAAACTGCATGGCATCCATCACCATCACAGAGGGCGCTGAACTGAATAAAATAAACAGAGACGGCGCGATGTGAAGAAAGAGTGAGAGAGGAGGAGGAGTGGGCTTACCTTCACTTTGTCAGGACAGTCATTAGAGCACAGTCCACTGAGTACTAGGGGACGAGAGAGACAAAGAGAGAGATGGAGTGAGACAGAAACAGAGTGAGAGAGAAAGAAACAGAATTAGTTACTTAGAATTAATATTGTTTCTCTTCATCTGTCTTCTCAGCATGAGTGCAGAGTGTGTTGAGAAACATGCTGAGAGAAAGGCAAAGGAAATCACATTAACCCCACAGTAGTGCCATGAAGTACGTACGAGTGTGTACGCTAGTTCACACCTAATGAAGCCAACACACACTCCATTACACGACACATTTCATATTACAACTTGAACAAACAGCATCGGCAAAAAAAAAAAAAAAAAAACGTCCTCATTACACCTCCACCTTCATGTTAGAGTCGCCAAACTCACTTCAGTCTACAGTGTGTGTGCGTGTGCGTGTGTGTGTGAGTCCATATATAGTGTGTTTGCGTAGGGGTGGAGAGGGAAGGGAGGCGTTTTATTCCATGTGGTTAACGTTTCATGCAATTTAATTTCAAATGTTTGTCCATTATCACTGAAATCAAACGTAATTAAATATAAATTAGTGCAAAAATGTCAGGATTGTTTATGTCATGTTACTAAGGAAAGGCATAAAGTTTCCAGCTGCTTTGGCCTCTGTGTTTGGATTACACAATGAGATGATCACTTTATTACATAGTCAAACTAATTCCGCTGAATTTACAGAGATGACGATACTGTATAAAGCAAGACATTAAAGAATAATACAAACCATCATTAGGCTGTAACAGCCAGTTTAATCACAAACAAACATGACTGATTCAAATGTTCCTTCCTGTAGAAAGGGTTAGGTTCCTTCCATATCTTGTCAAGTACTGTTTCTATACAAAATCTATGCATATAGACATCCATCCATCCATCCAGGAGCCTCTGTAGTCCAACTAGGGACCGTGGAGGCCAGTGGTGACCAGTGTATTTATTCCTGTTCCCATGGTAGGACCTCCGGTCAACATTCACACACTACGGGAAATTTGGAAAACGCCAGTTAGCCTAATCTGCTTGGCTTTGGACTGTGGGAGGAAACCGGAGTACCCGGAGGAAACCCACCAAGCCACCCACGTTCAGGGAGAATATGCAAACTCCATGCACACAGACCCCAAGGTGGGAATCGAACCCAGACCCTGGAGGTGCAAGGAGACAGCGCTAACCACTACGCCACTGTACCGTCATGCATATACAGTATATAGAGTCCATTGTAATAGTCCGTTTGTTTTAGTGAAACACCTGTAGTTTGTTGAAATACAGCGAGGATCACAAAGGGTGGTTGTACAAAAAAGCTACTCTGATTAAATGATTGAAAGTTGAAACTGTAGAAACATCAGAATCGTTTTAAATCAGCTTGAAGTAATATTGTCCATGTAAACACTGGACATCCAATCAAATTAAATGTTTAATTAGGATCTGAAAAGGTTTAAAGAAAGGTACTGTTCAAGCTCCTGAATGTGGGAGGAGTCGAGTACGGCTGCTACTCGCTACTGTAGGTGGTTGAAATATGTAAATTATGTCTGGTTTGTTCATAAATGGTCCTGCTACATTCTTAGAAATGTATAATATATACATATACATAAGCACAGCTGACGCTCTCTAGTTTGTTAAAAATATTTACATAAAAACAAAACAAAAAAAAAAACACAGGATGTCTGGATATAGCGTATCAAAGTTGAAAAAAAACTAAAGCAGGTATTACAGAAAATAGTGCGAACTAGATGAAGGCGTTACACCAGAATATGACTGAAATCAAAGAGCACAAAAACGTTCAGAAATTTATAGCTGGAAAAAAACCCAGATGAAAGTCTGGTTTTCTTGCTCTCTGAAGTCGGTTGTGGTTGATTTCCTGGAGAACGTTCATCAAACACCTTTTCACTGACACAATTAAATCAACCTTGTCGTTCAGAACGAACTGATGGAAAGAAGGAAACCGAGCATGTCCATAAGATCTCAGCAACTGAATCAGACACGGCGGAGGACGTGTGTGTGTGTGTGTGTGTCTGTGTGTGTGTGTGTGTGTGAGAGAGATGGATGGTCGTCCTTCACGCCTGAGTGGACGAGGATGTGGTCGGATGAACGGTCCTCTATCTCTTTTATTTTTTTTTCCTGTATGTTCTTCTTTATGGTCCTATAGTGTCTGTAGTGATGTCACAGTGAGGTGGATTTGCACTTATACTCGTAAACACAGAGCTGATCACCTGTAGGACAACATTTAGGACAAGACGTGGACAAGAACATCACATGGACAAGGTCATCACAGACTGTAATGCTGCACACGGTCACACACGTGGTCACAAACATGGTCCAACACTACATAGGGAAGAACTTAATGATGCTACGCAACTGACTCGGAAAAAATCCATTTCCATTCATTCCCGAGTCAAGTTTTACAGATTCAGGTTTTAAGTATTGGCACCCCAGGTTGGTTGTAGTCACTTTTCACCGTTACTGCAACCATGGCAACAGTGTCCTAAACTCTTTACAAACCAAACTAAAGAGGAGCCAGCTTCATCATCCTTAATCACATCAGTGCTTCATCCAGATACCGACTTTTAGACTTCAGTCGAGCATCAAAACATTTCTGAAAATTTCACATAAATATGTGGATGAAAGCGTACAATCGACACTTCAGAGGATCTGGAGAGGCCTGAGAGTGAAGACTGTGAAATTGGAGATTTCACATCGAGCTGTTCTGTTCCACATCACTGAAGCAAACGGTCAGAGACGGTGTGTCAAATCAGTCACGACACACACACACACACACACACACACACACACACACACACACACACACACACACACAGTGCTAGGAAAAAGCCTTTCACTGCTGATCTGATGGGCTAAGTCTGAGCTGAGATCAGCTGGTTGTGTGTACATTGGGTGCATCTACTCCTTCAATAAGACTGATTTGTGAACACGGGAGTGTGTTTGTGTATTGAGGGATTTTATGTGCCTTGCACTACTTGTGAAGGAAAGCAAATACAACAAGCAGTGTTAAAACTGAGTGATGAACCAAGCTTTATCGCACCTTCACTGCACTGGAAGAAAAACAGGAGGTTTTGGAGCAGAGCTCGCTATAGTCAGTAGTGGTGGCAGACGATTCCCTGAGTTCATGCTAACAACAGGCAACAAATTAAATTTCTATGTTCAGCAAGCAGCGCGAGCAACATAACGTCCGTTCAAAAAGTCCCTCCGCAGCGGCCGTGTAGAGTAGGTTATGAGAAAATATTAGTTTAATGAAACTTGTTTTTATTCTCAGTTGTGTATTTATTGTTTAAATCTCACACAGTATCGCGATTGTCTCATTATCGTCTGTTTGAAATTTTTCATGGAGTAAATCAGTGTATTTTTCATCAGCTTTAAAAACTTGCTCCACTAGAAAAACATGTTGTTGGATGGTTGACATTTTCACACAAAAATATGCGGCCGACGTCAAGCGGAGAACTCCCCGGATACATACGACAGAAGCAGAACACGCCAAAACCAGAGCGTGTCAAAGCACTACTAGTACTAGACTAGTACTACTACATGGCCACTGAGGAGAGACTTTCCAAACGAACTGTATATAACCGACTGACTTGAATAATTTCTGAGCAAATGCTGATGGTCCTCCAGTTGTTGGAGATGTGAAGCATTTTACTCAGGCAACCAATCAGTCTCTCAGGATCATTGTGAAGCTGTCAAGCCACGCCCTAGCAACCACTTTAGGGCAGCTTAGCAACTCATCCCATAGACTGTCATTATAAATCTAGTTAATTATTAATATCCCGAATCTACATCTATTCTTTCTTATATAAAACTAAACGTTGGCATCACAACTAACAATAGAAGACAGGATTCTTTACATAGAGAAGTTTCAGAGGAAGTTTAAAGCATTAGCTTATTTGCCCATGGCCACCCTCTGGATATGCTGTAGAGTCCGTACAGGAATATACCAGAAATGTTTTCAGGCCATGTTGCTTATAGCAATCTCGGTCTCGAGGCAAGATCCAAGCAAAGCTGTGCCACTTTTTTTTTTAAAGAGACATTAATATTAATATCGTAATCACAGAACAGAGCAGCAGAGTAAAGACCTCTCAGTCACATCCATGTTCAGCGATTTGAATTGAATATGAATGAAACGAAGAGGACTAAAATGTGAATGGTTAACTATATAATACATACATAAATCATATGTTTGTTTTCCTTCTCATCCCCTTGAGTCTCAATCAATGTGTTTTTGTGCATTTAACTGGAAGGTCTCTTTTATACACCTGGCGTATGGAGGAGAATTTCAGACTGTTTATGTTTTGCTGGGGCTTAATAAACCCTTCACATCCTATAAGAAGTAAGGTCATCTTAAAAAGCCTTGCTTAGAAAATTTATCTGTATTACGATCAAAAATATCGGTAGTGTGAAAAATACACACTCATCCGCACACAAAAAAAAGAAATCATGCACTAGACATAGTGTTCTTATTGCTGCTTAATCTTCAATGCAGTTGTATTAAATGTCAAGTAGGGGCAAAAAATATATATAAAACTAGTGGAATGCGTGTGAGAACTACGCGGATCTGCAGAACACGTATTGATTATGAGCAATGACTTGAAACGCAGAAAAAAACGGTCGAGAAGCAGCGTGTTGTTTTTTCTGTGTCAGGTTTGTAAAAAGGTTACACTATACTATACACTGTGTACCAGACTGTGTAGCAGGGCTCTCATGTCTAAAGTTTTACCCTGAATACAAATGAAACATCAGATTATAGCATACACTCCATCATAACACCAAGACAAGAATGAACAGGAGAGAATGGATTATTATTTTTATCGTGGTATCTGCAGTGTAGCAGCATTTCCACTCAGTTAAATTTGATATTTATTTTTTACTGAAATTTTAGTCCATCTCATTACCTACATAGAGTTGTGACATTTTGTAAACTTGCTGTGATTGTGTGTAGTAAACAACAAACATTTATGAATCCATGAAAATCATGAATTAGGCCAGTTGCTCGTACCTCCTGGTTTATAGACGGTTTTAAGAAATGAGTTAAACAGGAGATTCTAAGACAAGTGGAGATTCTGAGGCCAGTTAGATCCAATTAAGTTTGTGTATTGGGTAGGTAGAGGTGTCGAGGAGGCCGCACTGCATCATGTTGACATGCAGTATTTACCTGCTGAAAAATTCTCCTCATATTTTAATATAGACAGAGATCCTATTACCTGGATATTACGTTCTGATTGATGGGTTACACTGTGTTCGAGTCAAGGGAAACCTGTTCTGAAGAAGTATCAAAAAGTGCAGTTTCTTGAATGACCACTAGGACCACTGGCGCCAAAAGTGAGTCAATCCCCGTAGAGCCGTAGATCATAAATTGCCCAGCTTTACAACAGAAATAAACAAGTTTATTTTATATAGCTAAATTTCCTGTACGGGGGGTGAATTTTTATCTAACCTGTCAAGTGAAATTATGTTAAGCCATAAACTTATGCATAATTAGGGGTGTGGCCAATTTAAATTAAGTCTTTATTTGTCACATATACATTACTGCACAGTGAAATTCTTTCTTCCCGTATTCCAGCGTAACTGGGGTCAGAGCGCAGGGTTAGCCATGACACAGCGCCCCCTGGAGCAGACAGGGTTGAGAGCCTTGCTCAAGGGCCCAACAGTCAATCAGTAACTCATTGCCTTAAACTCTCTGAGCCACCACTGCCCCATAAAATTTGAGCGATAGCTGCACTTCAGGTATCAAACCGCTAGCTGTCTGTGTAACATTCCTCTGAACAGTTGAGGGTTAAGGGCCTTGCTCAAGGGCCCATCAGTGGGAACCTGGGACATTCCGGGCAGCTACCCCTGACCCCACATTACAAACATTAACCTGCGGAAACGTTACGCTAGGATTCTCTAAAATAAATAAATTAAGCATGATTCAAGGCGTGTTCCAAACGACAGCAACGCTCTGTTCTTCCTGTAGTAAATAATAATACATAGTTCATAGTTTTGGTCAATGACAAAGTAAAGTTCAGACGGCTCCGCCCTTTTGATGCTGCTGCTGTCACTCTTGTTGGAGTGTTCTCTGTGAAGACCCTGCCTCCCATCATGGAGGTGTTATGATCTGGGGTCATTTGCCTCTGAGATGGTTTCGGCTTTCTTGATTTTGCTGTCTATATGATGGCTCCGCCTTCTCTTGAAGGTGCTGTCTCGGTGATGGCTCCGCCTCTCTTTATGCCTCCTTCTTTATGATGGCTCTTCCTCACTTGGTGGCGTCGTCTCTGTGATGGCTCTGTCTGTCCTTATCTTAGATGGTGTTCCTTCTCCCTTGATCCCAGTGCTGGACTACATGCTAATAAACTGCTGTTCTTCTGTTCATTAAAACCCCGAATCGGTTTATGCTCATTTTTATCTGAATTGTAGTAAAATATAAATTTAGTGGATCCTACGTTCTCAGTTCTTACGTTCGTCTGTTGATTTCCGACATCTGTTTGTCCTCTGAAAGCATTTCTCAAAGCCACGTCAAGGGCTAATTTCTATCATGTTATGTGTTGAAGCTTTCTTAAAATAAAAAGTCCAGTGAAACTGAGCTGCAACACCGTGAGCAGATGTTCCTTGCAGCACTACATCTGCATAAATACACAGCCAGAGACACTCTCAGCTTGTTTACCCCACTCTCTTCTGCCTACAGGTTCGCTCAAACACACACAAAGACACACAGACACACACACACATGCACTATAACTTCTACAGCGTTAAAATACCGAAAGGAAATATAAAATAGATTCACCACAAATGTTATGCTACAAGAAAAAAAGTACTACTCGAAATATGCTATACAGTAAGCTATGAGGCACTTGAAGTACCCTGTGAATAAACGTAGCTCAACTTAAAAAAAAACAAAAAACAAACATAATAAAATATAGTAAAACTTTGTACTAAAAACAATACGTATCTGTAATTTCTTGTGATATTGTCACGGTCTGGCCAAAAAAACAACAACCAACAACAATAAGGAAAAAACTCCCCGGTTTCAGAAGTATATCAGAAGTATATTTCAGAAGTACATAAGCAACAAAAACATTAAAATGACTGGAATTAGATTAAGAACTGTCCAACACATTATTAAAACCAGTAAGGAAAGTGCTGGAAAATCTACTTCAGGGAAGAAATGTGGTCAGAAAACCATCCTGAATTAGTGTGACTGGTGATCACTTCAACTCTTGGTGAAGTCACGTGGTAAAAAATGTTCAGAGAAACCAGAGCACACACACACACACACACACACACACACACACACACACACACACACACACACACACACACACACACACACA
>JAQMYL010000023.1:2012647-2026807 GCA_030014365.1 Clarias pachynema | reverse complement strand
ACACACACACACACACACACACACACACACACACACACACACACACACACAGTGTTAAAACCCCCTTTGGAAAGGCCGTGTGCTCTGCCGGAAATCATTTACTTTATCAGCTGTATACAAAACAATAACAATAATAAATAAGACATGGAGATCTATAAATAACTTATAATAATACGTACAACATGTTTTCGCTCTTAAAACAGAAACATATTTAATACATAAAATCGAACAATATCTACAGTCCCACTTGATTCAGAGCGGTTTTGATTCCTCAATCAGCGCTTTACAATAAAAAACAAAAAACAAGGATTCTGATGATTGGGGCTGATTATTATTATTATTATTATTATTATTAATTTTTAAACACTCAAACACCCGACTGCTTCCAGTTGGCTAAAATAACAAATCTGAACGTGTTTATCCCTGATTCCGAGCTCGAACGCTGCTTACGTACTTATTCAGAGCATGAAAACTCTGCGATGTTAACGCAGGCAGCGAGGCTCCATCGTACGCAGTGTGTGAGGGGAAGGAAACTGCTAGGGGGCAAAAGAAGAAGAGGAAGAAGACTGCATCGAATTCAGGGCAGAGGAAAAGCAAAAGCCTACAAACGCACCCTAAATAAGCCGATCCGATGCGCCGCGTGGCATCGAGTCGAGAGAGAGAGCGTGACGCAAACACGGCAGCAAAAATATAAAAAAACAAACATATAAATGATAATAATAAAATCCAGATGCTCTTCTGGAGGGGAAAAAATGTAATCTTGTAAAAGCATTACGGCGAGAACGTAGGTGCGGGAGGGGAGGATTACGCAGAGTCCTCGTACGGCTCGGCCCATTTCTCACGCCGAAAAAGTAAAAGGGAGTTTATCACTGTAATGAGATTAGAGAGAGAGAGCGAGAGAGAGAGAGAGAGAGAGAGAGAGAGAGAGAGATATGAATATGACAGACCATAAAATAAGATGAGGAGAGTTAACAGGAAAGAGATAAAACATTATGTAAGGAGGAGAGAAAGAAAAAGAGAGAGTGTACATGGAAAAGCGAGGAGATCATGGCGTACATTTCTTTTCCATCCAAACACAAACGTGCCTGCTTTCCTTCTGCTCCTAACAGCATCAGGTCATGTGATCACTCTGAGGTGGAAAGTTGTTGTAAACGCACTATATGGCCCTTATGTACAGGTCGTCTCCGACTTACAAACATTCGAGTTACTGATTTCTGCAGATACGAACGGACTGCAGATCTACTGCAGTTAAACCGAACACTCTGGGTGTTAAATCAACACTCGGGGGATTTCACTGTGCAGCTGCTTTATCTAACAATGTACATGTTTTAATAAACCAGGACTCAGAGGTGATGATGGTGTAACATCAGGGAGCAGGTAAGTGTTTAACACCTGTTTACTCCCAGCGCCATATGACTACTGATGAGGTCATTATAAACATTCATTAATACTAGCCCTTTTTTATTTTTAAATCTCCACGTTGTAGTAAAATTAACACGTTAATGCATACATTGGATTCTTCTATTTTCAGTATTGTATTGCCCAGATTTTCTTTCAGTCTGACCTGAATTAGTCAATTAGTTACACACTATACTATGCTAACATCTTATAACAATAAAACTAAATATTCTTGTACTGTTAAAAAAAAATGTAAAATTCCACTGTACTGGGGGCGTTTAAGATGGAATTTTCAGGCACAGTCCGGTGATGAGACTCTCAGCCGCAGTAAAACATTTGAATGGTACAAACGTTTTAAAGAAGGTCTGATTCATGACAATGGATGTTACCAAGAGACGCATCTGTCTGTGTGAACTGTACACACACTCATTCACCAACACCACCTGCATGTTACAGGAACTCAGCTGGGAGTTATCGCCACATCACCTGTACAGTCCTGACCTCACTCCAAGCTATTTCCACAAGGAGTTCCTGGGAGGCCGGCGTTTCAGACGTGAATCAGACAGGCTGTCCGATCACGGCTCCGGTGTACTGAGAGAACGTTCTACCTTGATGGGGTCCAAGCTCTAGTGAAACACTGGGATAAGTGCATTAGTGTATCAGGGGATTATATAGAGACATGGGCTAGACTTCCAGAGAAGGATGCGGACTCGTGAAGGCTTTTCTGTTTCGCTACTCAGGATCATATGGCAGTTTATTTTCACAGACCTGAAACGTTAAATGTAAAACTCACTGACTCTAGAACTGTTCTCAGAACTGCTCGTTTGCTCATCCACAACTTCTGGTTCTTTCCGTGCAGTCAGATGCAGCTTAGTGACGTTCGGGTGAATTACGTTAAATCGTTCTAACATGTTAAGGATTTTAAATGAACTGGGAGCAGAACTGTGTTTACTGTGTTCATCCTGACAGCGCTGATCAATAAATGTTTAAATGTGCTCACGTTACAGTAAAGTTACTGCACGCTGCAGACACAGATGATGTTAGGAGATGCATGAAGGCGTTATATCAATACATAATGTATGTGCATGTTGTTCTTCTGAACAAGAACAACACCTTTTCTCCTGACTGTTGGATAAACACGAACAGACGAACAGCGTTTTCACATTCGAGCTCGGTTCTGCTGAGGAGGAGATCGTTTAAAACTTGTTAATGGCACCGACAGCGCGAGTGAGAAGCTGATCGAGTCGTGTTCTTGAGAGCCGTCACGGTATCGCCACATCAGCAGGATCCAGAAAACATCCAGTATACGATGAGGTTTCACTAAAACCCTTCTTTAGTCCATGAGAGGACAATCTGACTGTGTGACTTGAAACCTTTAAATCTGTCTGATTCTATTCTGTTTATATCGTGTGTTTAACAACGAACATCGTCACAAAGGACAAAACTCCCCAAGACGACACGAGGAAGAGACCTTGTGTGGACGCGGACTCACACCCTCACGTAGGAGATACCAGACAGTGCGAGTGTAAATCGTTCCCCGCTACAATTCTGTGCCCTGAGGTCGAAAGTGTAAGTGTATAACAGGGAGTGTGTTTCATTTAATCTCAAGGCCACTGTGTTGAGGTCACACACTGTTCAACAGCTGAATCTTTAAGAGTCTGTAAATGAGCTTACAGTCTGGCAGAGGGAAACACACAAACACCAACACACACACACACAGAGTGTGAAAGTGTGATATGTGGAGGGATATTAGTCCGAGCTCAGTGCATTCATCTCCAAAACATAACACACAGCTATTATTAACTGTACGAGAGAGAGAGAGAGAGAGAGAGAGAGAGAGAGAGAGAGAGAGAGAAAGTGTGTGTGTGTGTGTGAGAAAACTGAGCTCCTTCCAAAGTGAAGAGTTCACAAAACTCGAAACGTTTTCAGTTGTAGTGTGTGTGTACGGGGGGGGGGACGACTGAGATTTTGGCTTGTTGTAACGTCACCTTGTGTGCCGATGATGTTTCTTTCTGGACTGATTACACGTGTGTACAAACACACACAGTTACTCACATGTTATGTTAACAAACAGAGGAGCCTGAATGTAGTATAAAGCTCACTGTTGCTACATACAAAACTCAGACGACACAGAACATGCAGACAGCGGCGGCGGTTTTGGAGGAGACTCGGTCGGACTTCTACATGGCGTAATCGGTGATGATGTCTTCTGATTGGCCCCGTGTTGATTAGGGACGCTCCCGACGGCATTTAACAAGGCGTTTTGTGTTTCATGTGGACAAAGATATTTTTAACATGTAGGTCGTGTGGACAGAATTATAAAAGAAACAAACTAACTAAATCTTAATTTTTAAAAAAAAATCCGGCTACATGTGGACATGGCCGAAGTGTGTGAGAGAGACAGAGAGATTTATTCGAAATGATAAAGAAAAAGGATAGACAGACAAAGTAAAAGAGAGAGAAACACGTGAGACAGAGAGATGCAGAGAGTGAAGAAGAGAAGAACAGAGAGACAGAAAGTGAGAGAGAGAGAGAGAGAGAGAGCTGAAATCAGTGCTCTGTGTAACAGATGATAGAGTGGAGAGTGCAGGCGTTACCCCCGAGCTCACTGAGAGTTATAACACAGCATCATGTAAAAATATCACCGAGTCTCAGTGACGTTCAGCAGGAAAAACAACAACAACAACAAGAAGAAAGGAGAGATATATAAATTATAAAAATCAGCAGATAATGATTTGATCCGCTCCCACTTCACTAGGCTCCTAATGTGGAAAATCTGTTTCTCCGGCGTTGCTCTACAATTAACTTGTCGCTCTCGCTCTAAAAACGGCACCTAATTGGCCGCAGCGCTGCGATACGAGGTTGCCTGGCAACCAGGCGCAAGGCAGCATTCCTGCATCCCCGGGCTCCTGTGCACGTTCGCGTGTCATGGCGTTTATAGTTATTTGACAGTAAGCACTTGAAGCGAATCAGGGATACAGAGTGTGTGTGTGTGTGTGTGTGTGTGTGTGTGTGTGTGTGTGTGTGTGTGTGGCAGCACATCCAATCTAAGATCAGCACCACAAATGAACGTTCGCTCGTCCTTTTCGGCTCATCAGAGGAAACTACAGGGAGTTTACACACGTCCAGAACTGTGAAAAAGTATTGGCCCATCAAACTAATTTTTAATATTACACAAAGATATGAATGCAGGTTTTAAATTATGAAAAATAAAGGCTGTCCAAACCTACCTGGTCCTATGTGAAAAGGTATTAAAAAATGTTATCAGTCAGTTTGTTCATGATTTAGCAAGGGGTCTGGCTTGCTAAATCATGAACAAACTGACTGATAACATTTTTTTGGAAAGCTGAGCTAAATTTTTCTTGCCACACCCAAGACTGATTACTGTCAGACCTGTTCAACCAAGAAATCAAAAAATCTCTTAAATAGGACCTGACAAAGTGAAAAGTGAGATAAGCACAAAACTAAATAAATAAATAAAAAATCAGGAGGGGGCAAATACCTTTTCATAGTACTGTAACTTACATACGATACATCAGTTAGACACAAACATCTGTGCATATTAACGAAATGAATTTAAGTAATATTACATTTTAAAAAGTCAGTGTAAACCTATAGACTAAAACAATCTAATCCCAGTCTAATCTAATCGAATCCCAATCTAATCTAATATAATCCCAGTCTAATCTAATATAATCCCAGTCTAATCTAATATAATCCCAGTCTAATCTAATATAATCCCAGTCTAATCTAATCGAATCCCAAACTAATCTAATATAATCCCAGTCTAATCTAATATAATCCCAGTCTAATCTAATCTAATCCCAGTCTAATCTAATCTAATCCCAGTCTAATCGAATATAATCCCAGTCTAATCGAATATAATCCCATCTAATCTAATCTAATCCCAGTCTAATCTAATCTAGTCCCAATCTAATCTAATCTAGTCACATCTAATCTAATCCCAGTCTAATCTAATCTAATCCCAATCTAATCTAGTCTAATCCCAGTCTAATCTAATCCCAGTCTATATTAATCCCAGTCTAATCTGATCCCATTTAATCTAATATGATCCCAGTCTAATCTAATCTAATCCCAGTCTAATCTAATCTAATGACTGCGCTTTGATAAGTGTCTGATCTGATCTCCTGCACCGATCAGATCATCAGAACATTAAATCCTCTACCCAGTGACGTGAATTACCTCAGTTCCCTCACTACAGCGGCACCTGTCAGGTGTAAGATATATTAGGCACCTAGTGAGCCGTCAGTGCTCGGAGGAGAAGTAGCCCTTGTCAAAGAGGTTGAGGTTTATTTTCCTTTCATGTCACGTTTGATTAGGACCGTGAGTCACAAGACGCTGTCGCTGTTTTACTCAGAAAGACCTTTTTAGAACCGAGTTGATGAGAGCAGCCGGCTTGAATAGGCAGATCATTTACTGACGGGTTCATTCACGCCCTGCGCTGCACACAAACACGCTCATCAAGCGGCGAGGCTCTGGCAAAAGAAAACAGAAGGGAACGTTCGGGCCACATGCGGCGAATGTTCAGCGTATGAATAACGGCTTTATCGCAGGTCAGGATCGCCATCAGGCAGTGAAAAGCCATAAAAAGACGAAAAGTTGTGTGTGTGTGTGTGTGTGTGTGAGGTAGAGCTGCTAGCTTAATAGGGGTGTAACAATGTGTCGAGGTTTGCGATGTTCATCTAATGCAGCTGCGCCATTTGAACACTGAAGGTCCTAATTTCCACAACCCATAGAGTTTAAACACACCCTGATCAGCCATTACATTAAAACCGCCAGGGTAAAATTGGGCCAGGTTCCCCTTGTGCCTCCAAAACAGCCATGGATTCGACAAGACCTGTGTGTGTGTGTGTGTGTGTGTGTGATACCTGGCATGAAAGCATTAACAGCAGATCCTGTGAAGTGGGTTCTCCATGGATCAGAACCAACCCCAGTCATCCACATGATGGAAAAATCGAAAATGTGCCTCTTCACATCAGTCCCCATTTTTATAGCTCTGTGGTCCAGTTCTTCGGTTCCTCACATGGCCAGTCATGTCGGTTTACATTTAGGCAATTGGAAGACAGATAGGTTTAAGGACGCTCTGACCCAGAGTCATCCAGTCATCAGAATCTTGCCCATTGTCAAAGTCTGTCCTTATTACTTCCACATGACCTTAGCGAGCTGCCTCACACACCCCACCTCCTGACAGGTGCCACTGTAACGGGATAATCAGTGTAATTCATGTTAGTTACGGTTTGATCGGTGTACAGAGAGCTCGCCAGGACCTCTGAAACCTCTGGATCACGATGACTGGCATGCGCTGCATGTTTATACGTTATGACACACACTACATGTTTATATATTAGACGCATTAAATAGTTACACAACCATATCGTAGCTTTCAAACTACTCCAGCCTCACAGCATGGCAATCTCCGATGCCTGAGAGAGGACAAGAGCTTTAACACGGATGACTAGATGACTGCTTTGGGGCATCTCCAAAACGGAAGGTCTTGTAGGGTTTCCCAAAAGTGTTACAAGGAAGGACAACCAGTGAACCGGTAACAGGGTCAGGGGAGGCGACCGGGGTTCACTCATGCACATAAGGTGTGAAGGCTAGCCCGTCTGGTCTGATCTCACAGAAGAGCTGGTGGAGCACTAAAGTAAAGGCTGGTTCTGATAGACAGGAAACATAACATGTAGTGAATGGCAGTTTGTTGCATACGGACCTGAGCTGCAGCAGTTCATGCTGATCATCACCTGCAACGTGAACGTGAGCATGATGGTCAGGTGTGTGATTATGCGTCGCATACCTGTGGAAGAGGATGCATTATGGGAAAAATTGTGATGTTCTGGGAGAGATTCTGCTGGGAAACCTCGGGTCCTGCCATTCATGTGGATGTTACATACCACCTACCTAAACACAACTTCAAGTAAGCGGTGTTGCCTGATATCAGTGGCGTCTTTCTGCAGGATAATGCACAGTTTGAGGAACTTGACATGTTGGCTCAGCCTCCAAATACTCTGGACCTCCGATCCGATCGAGCGGAAAAAAGTCTGATCCATGGAGGCTCCACCTCAGGACTTACGTGATCTCCTGCTAAGGCTCAGTGCCAGATACCATACACACTTTCATAACTCTTGTGGGGTCCAGGCCTCAGTGAGTCACAGCTGTTTTGGTGGCCCGAAGGGGATCTACACAACATCAGTGAGGCAGTTTCAATATTATGGCTGAGGCGTGTAAGACTGCACATTGTTTTATAGTTTCTACATTTTTATGTGGTCGCTCTCCGAGTTGAGTCACAGGTCAGTGAATAAGTCGTGCAAGTCCAGTCCCAAGTCAGCAAATTAGAGACTTTAGTGCGACTCCATCGATCAATCTCAACCCTCGAGTCCACATTCCGGCTGTGTAGCGCAAAAATAAAATTGTGCAGTGTGATTTGAAACGGAGCCAGCATCTCAGCTTAACACGCCTGTAGAGTTCAAGTTCAGGATCATCTAAAGGACGTTATTCATCTAAAAAAAATTTTTTTTAATGTAATAAAATAGGAGAAATGATAGAGAGAAAATACTGAGACCAAGAGTGAGTGTCTGTCTCTGTAAACGTGTGCTATACATCGAACTATATCAAGTCCCTGTGAGATGAATAACGTTGAATAAAGTGTCTCTAAAAATAGCAGAAGATTCTCATTCAAATACGGCGAAATCATCTTCCCAAAAGCGCTCGTTTATACACAGAACCGAACCCCGGAACTGGCACTCTAGATAATTACATGGCAAGGCAAAAATAAATATAAAAAAAATCTGGATGTTTATTTATAAGAAAAAGATGAAAAAAAATTCTTCTCATCCTCTTGGTGGCTCTTGTGAATTCTCCACAGCTGCTGGAAACATTTCTGTCCCTTTTTTTTTTTTTCCTCTTCGCCTTGCTTCTTTTCCACAGGGCTGCCAATCAGAGATGCGTTTCTATGGCAACCGGAGCAGCGGGAACAGCCTCCAGATGGCTTGGGAGCGGCGACGGATGCCAAGCTCGTGCTGAGAGCGAGGGGGCACGTGTGGAGACGAAGCCGAGGCAGGCGACGGCGCTGTGAAGGACACTGTGACCTCTCGAGTCGCCGCCGTATCCCTGACCGATGACGCTTTCGCTCCTTCACACATGGTCACTTATTAACACTCTTTTAAAAAAATTTTTTTTTCAATCGACACGCTCAGATTGTGTTAACTCTGAGAGGATTGTAACTCAGAGAGAGAAGATTGAGATCGCTTCATTAACGCAGGGCGATTATTACAGTCCCCCTGATGGACGGAGGAGTTTAATGAGAAACGCTTTAAACCACATAAAATCTTGGATTGGCTTCAGGAGATTATGGGGGGGTAGGAAAAATAAAACATAATTTAAATACGAATGGAATTAGACGGCTTGCAGTTTATATATGTTATCACTTAGCAGAGGCATGGGGTCTAATCCGTGCTGCTAAAGTGACAGATCGGACCAAATTAAAATCTACACAGTAGATTTTCACTCTTCACTTCCAGACATGCTGGGCAGCTTTACTTTGAAACAGGAGTTTGTCCATATGATGATAAAATACAGAAACTGCCATACAATCTGTCACAATACACACATTGCCATGCTGATGCAGGAAAATAATCAACAATCACAAGGCAGCGTGATCAACACGAGTTACTGTTACGAAACAGGAGCTGATTATTTTATAGATGTAAATACCTGTTTTATTTATATTATTCTACAGCAAATTACCAAAAACACTCCAAACTTTGTTTTCTTCAGTTACTTATAGTTAGATTTAATGTTTCGGAACATCCTGTCCTGACTTATGTTATAGCAGCTATAAACAGTCATTCCCTTTCTTTTTCGCTCTCTCTTGAAGTAAATAAGACGAAACTTAAAAATCAAACTTGCATCGTTACAGAGAAACGATAGCTCAAAACTTTAGCTCCTTTCATATGTACACTTGTACAATGAGAAATCTCCTAGAGAGCGGCTCTGGGTAAATCCGTGACCTAGAAAAGGGGAGTGTACGGATGGGAGGAGCTATGGCGAGGCCATGGAGTTCTTGGCGAATGTACGGCGAGAACGGGGGATATCCGACGATCTGGTTCCAGAGCTAGTTTGGTGCTGGAGGTAAATTTCCAACCTGTTCTTTGTTTTGCTAAAAACCCTCGGACAGAAAAACCGGTTCCATGGTGGAATTATCACGAGCAACTAAAACTTTGCGACCGCCATGTTTTTAAAAAAATGGACTTGATATGCAATGGGCAGCTCGAATGCTTTCTAATCATGATAAAGCCAAGTTAAAGTTCGCTATCGAACTTATCTAGCATTTTTTTGCTGCTAGCATTGCCGCTAACATCGCTGGGGAAATAGAGACTCTATAACCCATGGAAAAACTAAACCAGTTTTTAGGAGGAACTGGCTTTCATTGAACCGGCACCAGACACCGGCACCTGGTTCACTTTGGTGGAAAAGGGGCCAACATGACTATGAGGAGAGCTTGAGGGGGCAGAGTCACGGACGGTGGCAGAAGCAAACGACCCCAACACCGCAGAGGGACACAGCAGATAATTTCTTCATTCTAGAATTTTCCTACGAGTGCCCGGAGAGCGCTATGGGAGAAATGTACAGATTTTTATTTCTTCTTGTGAATAGTCTATGGAAAGAAATGACCAATGTCCAATAATTCTGTAACTTTTTGCGAAGTTCTGCGAGATTGAAGAGAGGATTGGAGAGTGTGAAGAGAGCCCTATGAGAGTCCAGGTGTACGGCAGTTTTCTCGCCAACATCACTCTCTAGGAGATTTCTCATCGGAATCCAGTATATATGAAAGGGGTCTTAAACTTGTCTGTCTTGAAGATGTCGGAAAACGTAAAAAGTAACAGCTTTACCTACGGCTGTCACTGGAGACTTCTTTCATAACTGGCAGCGAAACATCTTTACTCTGAGAACCCCTGTGAATGTTCTGTTACTATAGAAACGCTGTACTAGGGTTAGCTGTATTAGGGTTACCATCATATCTCCTCTTATAGAAAATTCACTATCCAGAATCACACTGATCTGGGTTTTGTCGGATCATTAAACACACCTTGGCTGATCTGCTCAAGTTAGGGCCAAGTGCCCGGTGTGTACATTTCATTTTCGACTAAACCCAACCTCAAACATCACCGTCTGGGATAACAGGTCCTGTTCAGACACAACTAAAAACCCCGCCCTGGCGGCTCGGTCGAGAAACCAGAGAGCAAGGGATTGTTTGCTCGGCCACTGGAGTGAGATTCACTTATTTGGAAGTGCATTGTTTCAAATCTTTTTCCGGCTTAATTATTAATTACACCGACAGTTCAAACACCACAGCCCAGTGAGCAAATACCACAGAGAGAGAGAGAGAGAGAGAGAGAGAGAGAGGGAGAGAGAGAAGGAGAGAAGGAGGGAGTTACTTGACTCCTCCACCCATCTGCTCAAAAACAACACGCACACTCCATTGAGTTTGGATCAAACAAGTCTCGGAATCTGCTGGCCGGAAAGCAAGGCGGTGAAGACACTCCATCTTGATGACAAGTGACTAAAGCAGGCAACAAAAACAGTCCTGGGGGGGGGGCGGGGAGGAGAGGAGATTTATTTATTCAGTGGCGAAGAAAATGGAAAGCCTTTCCTTTCGCACTCAGGTTGAAAATTGCTGTATATTTCAGTCTGAGAGGCACTTAAGACTCGCCGGGTCTCAAACGGCCAGGAAAAAGACAAGTGTGTCTCTTTTGTCAACTTCTTTAAAAAAAAAAAAAACATTTTCAAACACCTCAGTCTTTTAGCACAAGAGCCGACGGGCTGTAACGCGCACGCTACTTATTCACCACAGACACAACAATATCGCCTGAGGAGTTATAACGGGGTGTCTTCACACCTCAGCGTCCACAGATGGACATAATAATCAAACGCTAATCCTAAACAAGAAAACAAGTTACAAGCAACACTGACATTATTTTAAAGTGAAGTTGTTTTAAAGTGAAGGCCGTCCACTCGGCGGTTGAGAGATGGGGGGAAACGTGGGAGACGACGTCCATGATGTGTCTCCAGGATGTCTTTGCATGGTAACGACCAATAAAGGTGACAGATATCCTCATGCGGATTTGAAATATGACACAACAGCACCATATCATGTCGGCTTGGCTTTCAGCCGTTTACTGTCCATGCCTGTCTTCTAGCTATCCATCTTGGCCGGTGTAGCGGGTGTCCCTGACCGTGTAACAGCAGACAGCATCATCATTGTCTTTCAAACTGTGAGGTAGTAATATTGTGAGAATATCCAGCGGGTTGACCACACACTCCACAGGTAATGGGCACCAGGATCTGCACGTGGGTGGAGGAGCCGCAGGTACCTTCTAGCAGTAACTAATAAAATATCCGGTTCTTCGATGGACTAGTGGCTAGCATGAGGTGCTTTCACCTCCGTGGCTCAGGTTCGATTCCCAGGCAGTTTACAGCTACCGAGGGGTTACAGGAATCCCAGTCCTGGTTAATAACCCGGATGAACTGGGAAGGGTTGCGTCAAGGTGTAAAACCTATGCCATATTAAATATATGGGAAGATCCTTTGTGGCTGGCTAAGCTAGGCTCGCTTAAAAATATCTTTAATATACTAAAAATATATAACAAAATGAAAAAAAAAAAAAAAAACAGCTTCTAAAATATTTATGCCCCAGTTTCAGTGTGTTTGGTGTTTTCAACATTTTAAGTGTTACATCCAGGTTGATGCAGAATGTTATTTCATTTCTTACCGCCCCCTATTGATAGTGCTTCCTTAATACAACCTTTAACAAATTTGGTGCAAGAACCAAAAGAAACGCACTGCTCACATCCCCCCGTACATGACTTCTTTCAGCCACCAGAACGAGTGAACCAACGGAATGATAACTCACCGGCCGTGAAGTCCTTGTTCAGGTCGATGAAGGCGTTGGAGTGAGGAACGCGGATCTGCACGTCTGACCCGAGAGCTTTCTCGCACCTCGGCTTCCTGCAGAACGAAAGGAGCGTATCAGCGTCTGACCCGAGCGGGAGATCGTTAAGACGCAGAACCGTTAGCAGTGGAATTACTTTTACCTGTCACGCAGGTAGCAGACCTCAGTGGATTTGCCCACAGTTCCAAAGATATCCGGAATCATATCGCCGTTGAAACTGTGGCCGAAGAACAGACACACATATTGAGTAAAAATAGAGTTTACATGTACTGTACATATAGTGTATATCAGAGATGGGGAGAAAAAGATTCAGTTCTGTTGTGTGGCAATTCACGGCATGTATCATCCACACTGACTGTAAATACAAACTTTTTTATTAAATTATTTATATCATGATGGTGGTAAAGTGTTGCAGTTCCTCTAAAATCCTACAGGTGGCGCACTCTAACCCATTCAACACATGATCAGGCAGCACATTTAGATTAAAATCAGGAGATTTATATAATCATGATATTTACAGAAGTGCAATACAGATCGAATCAGCACAGAGGTATCGTGATATCATCGTATCGGGACGATCCTGGTGATTCCCTTCGCTATCGGCACTAGTGAACCTTCTAGAACACACACACTTGAGAGCAAAAGTTTGGACAACCTCAGGACATATTTATAACTGAATCTTAGTTAATAAGAAGTATTAAATTGTAAGAAGTTAATTATTAAAAATAAGAATAAGAACTTAATTAATAAGAAGTATTAATCAATAAGAAGTCAATTAATAAGAATAAAAATAAAAACTTAATAAGAACTATTAATTTTTTAATGATGATGCTATTGAGCGCTAAAATAAAATACATGAACGATGGAAAACCTGTTTATCGTTGTGTGTTTTTGTCGCTGCTCACTTCCTATTTAATTTTTGAAACAGGATACGTACATGAAAGATCCATATGATAACTTTATGGTTTGGCAGCCAGGAACCATTAGGGGATGCTAACTTTCTCACACAACCACAAGCATGTGTGTGTTTGTGTGTGTGTGTGTGTGTGTGTGCGCACTTACTCCATGACAAGAGGCTGATCATTAAAGGTCCCGTCCAGGTCGACTCGGTCACTTTGATCTGTCAGAGAATCATAAAGAATTAGTGTGAGTGAGTTTGTTCCATCTATCTATCACTTCTCATCCGTCCCTCTGTCTACACCTTTTCACATATTACTGTCCGTCCCTTCCTCATCCACATTTTCTCTCTCTAAGTTTATCTACTAAACTTGTATCTCCTTGTTCTTCATCCATCCATCCATCCATCCACAATGTCACTCTATCTATCCTTCCTCCTGTTTATCCGTCCTCTCATCTACCGCTCGTCCTGATCATCATCAGCGTGACTTCATCCACATCCGTCTGTCTGTCCGTCTGTCTATCTGTCCTCCTGCTTATCCCTCCATCTTTCCCCTCTGCCTCTACTGTGCGTCATGGATGATTCATTTCACTGCAAGGAAACAGTTTGTGTGTGTGTGTGTGTGTGTGTGTGTGTGTGTGTGTGTGTGTGATTACTCAGAGTTTGGTTGTTCCCCCAGAAAACAAAGACTTTGGTGTGGTGCAGGTCCGAGCTGTGACCCGTGAGGAGAACGTCCATCTGAGAGTCTCCGTCATAATCAGCTGGAACCACACTGCTGATCACACTCACTCCACTGTAACACACACACACACACACACACACACACACACACACACACTGCTGATCACACTCACCCCACTGTCACACACACACACACACACTGCTGATCACACTC
>JAQMYL010000023.1:1945979-1959255 GCA_030014365.1 Clarias pachynema | reverse complement strand
CACACACACACACACACACACACACACACACACACACACACACACACACACACACACACACACACACACTTACTTACACTTTCTTCTTTATCTTTTTTCAGTTTTTTTTCCCCCCATTTTTTTATTTATCCAATTTTGAGCCTGTCTCTGAGTCTGAGTCACACACCCACAGGACACTCAGAACACACTCAGGCAGTGCGCATACATACACACACACACACACACACACACACACACATACAGAGCGCTCTGTCTGTAAAGGAGAACTAAAGTTTATTGAAATGTCAGTGTTTCCCGAAGCCGTACAGGAAGTGAATGTTACTCTGCGCTCCAGACGGCCCCGACTCCGAGCGTCACGCCGCGCTCCAGACCTTTTCATCGTCTCAGACGTTCTTATCCAGAAACACGACTGCGTTAATCAAATCGTCAGTCTGGGTTTTAATAAAGCGCACGCCGGAGAGCAACATCTGCGTTGGAGGAGTTCGTTAAGAGATAATTAGTGATTAAAAATCATCATGAGTTTTCTTTATCATCACTCAGGTAGTAGGAATTCATCAGCGCCGTCGGAGCGACTCTGAGGAGATCAACACCTGCAGTGACCTGCCGTGACTTTAGTTACTCCAGAACTCTGATAGAGTGTACAGTGAAGAGAACAGCACAGGGGCATGTGTGTGTCACGACAGGGCAGGGTGAAAAACACACGCACAACGCTTTACAACGCTTTAATGTCAGGCTCGTTCAAGTCAAACCGGGACTTTTGGTTGTGCAGGATCACAGAACACAGTTATGTAAGTAAAAGCTTATTTCCCCTGCTGCACTACTGCACCTTCCCAGTGTTTCACTGAAGAAAGTTTTCTCAGTACACCGGCACCATGATCAGACCGCATCCTTCATGTCTGAAACGCCGGCCTCCCAGGAACTCCTTTAATGTCTCATTTTTAGGTTTGTAGACCTGAATGTCCTGATCAGCTCACACCCCAGGTCTTCTACAGGATTTACACACACACACACACACACACACACACACACACACACACACACAGCGTTGTTTGCTATAGAAACATCCGGTATGTTCTGCATTAGTCAGCATTATCTTCGGGGGTGCCAAAACTTATGGAGCCGATAATATATGATTTGTATAATTATTATTAATGATGTAGGAACATTTAACAACAGTTCAGCTCACACACCACGCACGCACGCACGCAACCTCCCTGCAAGTTTTGTCCAGTAGTGTAAGGGTGTGTGTGTGTGTGTGTGTGTGTGTGTGTGTGTGTTTCTGTTGAAAAAAAAAAAATGTTAGGTTTCTATAATCAGGCTCTCCATCAACCCCTTTATAAACACACACACACACACCTGCTGTACAGGAATCATACACACACACAAACACACCCACACAGAGGAGCGTCTAATCCTCCCCTCCACCTCAGCCGAGTGTAAATTGATTTCTTTCGTGCCTCAGCCTCCTCTTTGTGTGTCCTAAGGATTGCAGGCTGAAGCTAATAGACGTGATCTCGAGCCACAGAGCTCTGTGTGTGTGTGTGTGTGTGTGTGTGAAATTCACTTCACAATCACACTCCAGCTCCAAATCCTCACCTGTTTCAGTGTGTTAGCGTGGGACCGTGGGCCGGATTACACCGTTATGTAACCAACCACTCAGGATGGGGTTTAGAAAGTCCATACATTTTTTTTCTCTTCCTTTTCTCTGCGAGTGTGAAGAGTCTTTTATCAGAAAGTTTCATAGAAATTCAAGAAAAGCCGCTGTACAGGGCCTGCTGTGTACATCAGATTCTGTTTCTATATTAATTAAATGATGTGTGATGAATATAAAACACGACACAGACTTCTGAAATGGACGAACAGACAGACTACACATCCTTCAGTCTGGATGTTGGACCCAAATACATCCTCCATGGGCCGTTTCTCACCTGAGAACTTTTGGAAGAGAAACATCTGTCTGTGTGAACTGTACACACACTCCTTCACCAACACCACCTGCACATTACAGGAACTCGGCTGGGAGTTATTATTGCCACATCACCTGTACAGTCCTGACGGCGCACCAAGACATTTCTATGGAAGGAGTTCCTGGGAGGCCGGCGTTTAAGATGTCAATCAGATAGGCAGTCTAATCATGGCTCCGGCGTACTGAGAAAACTTTCTACCTTGATGGTGTCCAAGCACTAGTGACACACTGGGATAAATGAAATAACGGGAGTTTTTATTCTATTCTGCGTAATCAAAAATCCCACTTTGACTCGAACGCCCCTCGTACTTGGAATGAGTAGCGAATGTTAGCAAACCAATATGAAGTCATCCGGTTGACATGAATCAACTTCCAGGCAACCTTTTGTGCAAACAAGACTGAGAATCTTCATCGATGTAGCACAGTTTTTTTTATCTTCCTAGAAACACGATCCAGCAGTAACTATCTTATGCGTTGAGTCCTTAAAGGTGCAGTAATCAATATATTAGAGCTAATATTAGCACCTCAGATTACCATAAAAACCGAATCTCTGCACGCTGCTCTTCTTTTATTCACATCACAAGCAGGGTGTCCATTTTTGCTCTCACCGCGGTTACAGATGATCTGATGTAACACGTTCACACCTGCACAGCAGAGACTGGGGAGACAGGAGCCTGGAGCGGAAAGCTCTGATGAGACCTTTTACTATAACCCGAGTGTGGATCATTTTTGACTCACCCTCATATATCAGCCGTATCATGCATGCGTTCTCCTGCCACGCCTTTATTTTTTTAAATCCAGGTTATTTTTAAAAAGTTAGAAACAAACAAATAAATCTATTGTTGCGCCATTAAAAAAAACTTGACATTTTAAAAACAGAATGAACGCAGTGCATTGTGGGATGTCATGCATGAAAGAGAATGCTAGAATAAGCGTACCTGCCTTTCCAGGTATATTCACAATAGATGCTGACATGCTGAATATAGATGAAGTTAAGTATAAGTTGTTGTGCGTGTGTGTGTTTAGCTTTTTGTTTATGTCCCACATCCACGTCCCCGGGGCGCCCGCGTCCCCGCCGTGTCACATCTGAGTGCTTTTAATTTGCGCAAGGCTTGGATTCATTAGGCCGGTCATGCGGGGACTCCCGACCGAGCTCCATTTTCACAAATCACGTTCTGCTTTGTCAAATTCACTCGCGAGCTTTTTACGCCGCTCTGCATGCAAATGGATTAGCCTAAGTGGACTGTTTGACTTGATGAAAAAGGCCTCGCTGCGGTTATTTATTTATCGTTGCTGTTCGGAGCGCTAGTTTTATTTCTGACGTTCGTCTCTGTGACAGGACGGGATCACATGATCGACAGCCAGCGGCGCTTTTCAGCACTTTACAGCGGGCTCAGCATCTCAGGCTGTCCTCCGTTTATTAGCGTGGTGTGAAGATATAATCCCACTTTCCTACCAAAAACATCTTAATCCTGATCTCCAGACAATATCCGGAAAACTCCTCCTCAACGCCATGAGAGAGAGAGAGAGAGAGAGAGAGAGGTGGGGGGGAGTTTATTATAATCTTAACCTTTACATGCATACATTATTCATCAGCTTCGTTAGATGTTTTAAAAGCACTTTGACTTTCTATAAATATCACTTATAATAAAGTCTACGAGTTTCCCATATGTACGAGTGAAATGAGTTTATAAAAGGACAAAACATTCTAATCATTATAAATGCATATAGTGCTGTTCGAAAGTCTTGACTCCCCACTTGTTTCTTTATATTTAGTTTCCTCAAGCTCCAGACGTTCTTGTATTGTTTAATGTAGCCTTGAGAAATAGTTCTCCAGGCTTCCTGAAGGACTTCTTTGTCCCTCTTGTCCACTCCAGTCTCTGTACCTGAGCAGTTTCAGAGGAATGTTTTTGTTTGTTAAGCCACAAACTGACCTATGAATCATTTAATCATAAAAAACATCTAATTTAAGCCCTGACCCAGTGAGAAACGGGTGAGATGATGACAGATGATTAGTTTACTGCTGATGCTGAATGCTGAGTGGTTGGAACAGACGAGAGGGGAAATGAGGTCGCTGCTCAGGTTGTTCCATAAACAACCAAATGTTTAAATCGTCTATTTAGCCACTTTGCAGCCTGTCACAGTAAAACATTTATTTCCATTTTCTTAAATTTAATTTACAGTGATGTGAAAAAGTATTTCCTGGGTTTTATTTATTTTATTTTTTTAGAATTACTTTTTCACATAGGGCCAGGTAGATTTGGACAGATTCTTTTTCAGTTTTTCCATGAATAAATGAAATATAGTTTTTGTATTTATTCAGGTTATGTTTGAGTAATATTAAAATTAGATTGATGATCTGAATAATTTAAATGTGAAAATATATATATAAAAAAAAAAAAGAAATCAGGAAGTCCTTTTCACAGCACTGTAATTTGAAGACATAAGGGGAGTCAAGTTTTTCACAGTACTGTGTTTATATAACTAAATTATAGTATTAATTTGTTCAATTCTGAAATATCGCAATACAGTATTCTTGACAATTTTGTAAATAGAAGAATAGTTTTTGATAATGTTTTATGTGAAACAAAAAACAGAATTTGGAATAGAAATTGTGTGTTTAATTAGTGATGCTTGCCCTTAATTTACATTTTTGTTTGTTATTTATTATTATTTAAGGGCGTAAAATTAAAATAAAAGCTTTGACTCGAATATCCAAGTATGAATATCTAAGTATGGAAACTGTAATCATAAAAAAATTATTTAAAGGAATTGTAATCTCCCAAAATCATTTGAACTTCTGTAAACCTCACTATAATAACAACAACAACAACAATAATAAAATACATCCATTATTAAGATTTTATTACCAAAACAAATTGCAACAGCCGTTCCTGTTGCTAAGCAACTCATGGTCAGGGAAAAGACAAATACTTTTGAACATGTTTCAACCAATCAGATGGTGCGGTCAGGTAACTGTTGTATAATGTGTAATGCGTAATGCTGCGCCTCTTCTGGCGGCTGCAGCTGTTTTGTTTTTGCCTTCCGAGGAGCTCTTTTTGTTTTGTGTATATTTTTGCCTCAGTGTGTCTTTACCATGTTTGTGTGTTTCAGCTCCTCGTTGTCGTCTCAGATCGTTTGATGCCTCGCTCCGTCGTCTCCACATCCCACCTAAATCACTTTGTGCTGTGAACCCACTGACTCGGTCGCTCTGTGTATTCCTCTCGATACCTCTGTGTGTGTGTGTGTGTGTGTGTGTGTGTGTCGTCTCTTTTTGCAGCGCGCTTAGTCGTTCTCGTCAGCTCCCCGGTGAGAGCGCGGAGTGTGTGTAGGAGGATAGCAGTGTTCTCTAAAAATGTCTCGCCTGTACTGAGGCAAACGAGCCTCGGATAAACGCTCAGAAAAGCTCAGAGTAATGTCTATTAATCTTCCAGCTTTGAAATAAAAATTCTTCTTAAAAATCTTTTTAATCACCTGATCCCATTGAGGAGAGTTCAGCTCGTTTTGCTTGAAAAAACTTTCAATAAATTTCCTCTCTGGAACTCTTGCTAGCTTGTTTATTAGCACGCTAACACACCTCACGGTTTCTCAAACGTCACGGTTTCGTAAGCCAGTACTCGTGTATGTCGCAGCTGAGGATTATGTGTAATACAGACGGTCCCTACGAAGCCTAAAATATCACCATATGGAACTTGGGTGAAGTAAGACTATTTATAGTTTCATTAAAACGAGTTCTGTGCGTTCAGGTGTTTGAGAAGTTTCTTTAAATGGCCGCCGCGCTAATTAAGACACTCTGCGTCTGTGACATCAGCGAGATGGAAACGCACAACTGTTTTCAGTCCATCGCATCAAAAACTTCCAATCTCTCTTTTTTTCTCTCTCTCACTCACGTTTTTTTTTTTTTTTCATTTCTGAGTGAGCTCTTTAGCGGCATGCTAATGAAGCCCATTTCCTCTGTTTTGTTTTGCATCTGCTAGCAATTAATCAGAAGCGATCTCGCTCTCTCACACACATGCTTACACGCTCAGAAACACAGATGCATTTAATAGCACCCGGGCAATAAATGCGACTCCTGCCTTTTATTTCCGTCAGATAAAATGGCGGTTTTTGTTGAAGCCGTCTGCGAGTACGAGCTAGCGCGTAGCTGGCATCTGGCGCGTTTATTTATTATTTTCTTTTTCATTTTTAGCCCTCGACGAATCATCAAAGCTTTCATCTGCGAAGAAGCTAAATTAATCTTTCCACAAATAACAGGCTGTGTTAGCATAGTAGCGCATTAGCACATGATCAGATCTCTGACTCAAGAAAAGTTCTAATGAAACACAACAGATGCAGGGAAGAGAAACGAAATGTTTTTTTTTGCTAATGATGCACATTAGCCTCGCTGTATCTTCCAGAAAACAAATGTCACTGTAATAGTTATAACTCTTAACTATAAATGAGCTGGACAGAAATTCTGAGGGAACTTTCATATACGTTAATTTTGTAGCCTGCCACAGATTCTACAATGCTATGTAGCCCGCTAATATTATTAGCTAGTGACAGGAATTCTAAAAGTCTTTTTAAGTAATAAATATAACTGTAAACTATAAAATGTTTTTAATACTTAAATTCTAGCTGACTAACATGCGCTAGTCATAAGTTACATCCAAAAACATAAATCATATTAGCCCGCTAGCTAAAAATCTACCTGACGAAACATAGAAGAATTTCTAATTAGCATGAATATTTAGAACTTGGAGCCAACTGGCTAATAAATGCTAACCTGGTGAGGTTAGCATTTTAAAAAAGGATTTAATTTTTTTTTTTTTTTTAAACTTCCATAAAACTTTGACAACCTTCATGCTAATTACACAAATCTAATCGCTAGCTGGCTAGCACTGACATAATGTAATGTAAGGATTTTATATTTTAAATATATAAAAATAAATAAATCGTCTTTTGATTTACTCACTCATGCAGGCTAATCTAAGTAGATTTCTAGTATTCTGAGATTGAGAAGTTATATTGATAAATGCGTATATTTTTTCTTAACATTAGCTAACCGGAGCTAATCTGACAGAAATATTTCTGTGTGTGTGTGAGAGAGAGAGGGAGAGAGAGATAAAGAAAGAGGACAGTTTATTAGCATGTTGGCTACTCATGGTTCGATAACAGAAATACGGTTAGCATTTTAGCTAGCAATTACGTATTAGCATATTTTAATCTGTTAAATAAATGCCCAAATGTATTTGATCATCCGGTCCTGACTCTCTATCAGGCTTCTGTTAGCTAGCTCATTTAGCAGTAAAGGTTATGAACGTCTAGATATTAGATACTGTTACCTCCTAGCTATCTGTGAACGATATAAACTCTAAAAAGTCATATTCCTGTGCAGCTTGTTAATATTAGCTGGAAGATGGAAGATTTTTAGCCACCGATTTAGCATTGTGCTAGCTGAACGTCTAAAACATTCCCCATGGATTTGGGTGAGGATGTAAATGAGCGGTTTGCGCAATGCTAATGTTTGTCAGCTCTCAAGTAAACCACACGGACATTTAGATTTTTTTTTTACGTTATATTTTGTCCCAGATTTTTCCTTTTTTTTTTTTTTTTAAGCTGTTTTTCAGACCTTCAGACGCAGACCGACCAATCAGCAGCTCATTATGTTACTGAAATGAACCTCGTCTGCGAGCTCTAATGAGCTGAAATGAGGGCTTCTTTATCATCCCTTTCACTCCATTTTCTCCCTCTGCTCGTCTCCTGTTCCCTTCTTTCTCTCTTTCTTTCTTTGACGCTTTCTTCTTTACTGCGTCCCCAGTTGTGGTGATGATGTTGGCGAGCTCTGAAATGTCACAGACGGTGTTTTATCCCTCAGGAAAGAAAAAAAAATGTTTGCTGTTCCCTCCATCATCACCACGCTCAGCTGAGAGAGAGAGCGAGAGAGAGTGAGAGAGAGAAAATCTGATGAGTGTGTTGTTGTTCTCCGCAGGGTCCCATCGAGAACGATGTGGTGATCCATGTGGCACTGATCGCCGAGAGTCAGAGGTACAGCCATCTGTCTGATGCGTTTTCTTGCACTTTCTTTACATCTCTGCTCTTCTTGTCTTTTTTTTTTTTTGTAAAAATTTTGGCACCCCTTTAAAAATGAACAGCCTGTACAATACAGTTCTTCACATTAAACTTTGTGTTAATGTGTTTTTTTTGTTTGTTTTTTTCGTTTGGAAAATTGTGAAAGCATTTTTATGCATTTTTGTCTTTCTTGGCGTACTCCAAACAGGTAAATAATTCATTATTTAAAAAGATATTGACTAATTTTTATTGTTTCTGCTTTCAAATACAAACGCTAGAAATATTCATGAATCTAAATATGAATAAACTGCCACCGCAGGACATTTCAGCATAAACCAAGCTGTTCTTTTTTCATTAAAATAAATAAATGAATAATAATATATATTTTTCAATGATAAAAAGGGAAGGAATGTGCACAAAAACAAATGTTAGCTGATTAAAATATTCTTAATTCGCAGTTTCTGGAAAATTCTGCCGATAGTTTTCAGCCACGATGTCGTCCTCCTTTAACGTCACCCTTCCTCTGTTGGAGCACACGGTGACCCTTACAGCACTAAAACGAACCTGTTATCGTTTTTTTTCTTGCAAGCTAGTTAGTCATAAATTGGTCAACGGGCTACTGCAGTCATTTAAGATTAGGTCTTTCAAGATCATCCTAAAAAAAAAAAATTATAATATATTGAGATATATTGTTGTGATGTAAAGGATAATTAAGCAAGCTCACACTCGTTCGGGATCGTGCTGTTGTACTGAATATCAGCATGGCTATAATATCACAGCTGTGCTGATATTCAGCACAACAGCATGACCTCGAGTGTGATATTGCTATAAGCACCATTTAGTGTCAACAGGTTATTTCTTTGTGTATTTAACCAGTTATTTTGCTCCGCCAACACATATCCATCCAATCCTGGTGGGACTAATTGAAGGAGCTGGTAACTAACAGTTAGTTTGATTAACAGGAGGTGAAAGTAGTTTTAAATGCTTACTCGTACTCTGTAACGAAAAGGTGAGGAGAATAAACCATGGAGGTGGTGGTCAGTCCTGAGAAACTTACCAGGTTTACCTTATGTTTCCTCATATTCCACTTTAGTTCTGAGGTTGAAACCCAAATAGCATACAATCCCTTGTTCCACACACCAAGTAGTGCCCTTGATCAGGAGTTAGAGAGGGATTTGGGATCCAGCCTTGTTTTAGAAGCTAGTTAGGTTTGTAGGTTGTTAGCCTTGAAGAGAACAACACAGACGTTTCAGAGGCGATTCAGAATGACTTAGAAGTGATTACTGCAGAGACGGCGTGTTGTTTAAGACAACATAACGTTATCAGATGTGTGTTCCACGCTGAGACCCACAGTTAGTGTAATTAACCACTGTACAACACCTGGGACACGCCCAGTCATACATATACAGTAGTTAAACGTCCTAGTGCTGTTACTGTCTGTTATCACCACTCGAGAATCAGTCTCTTGTCCAATCAGACTACTCGGTCGGAACAAACTGTTGTATAATGACAATCATAATCATATTTTGAGCTTAAACGTGTGTGTGTGTGTGTGTGTTAGGTTGCAGGTTTTCCTCAACACGTACGGTATTCAGACTCAGACCCCTCAGCAGGTGGAGCCCATTCAGATTTGGCCTCAGCAGGAGCTTGTAAAGGTAATTCAGCAATAAATAATACAGTCACATGATCCACACACACACATTAAACTATCATAAAAGTAATTTACCTGGTAGAAATACTAGAAACACAGCAAATATCCTGCTAAATTCCATGTATGATTATTCTATTGTTTTTGGACAGTCACATGGGTCTCCTGTGTGACGAGATATAAGAAGAATCCTCCGTCACTTTTTTTTCTCTGTTGTTCCATTTTTCTTCATAAATGTGATGTCATTGCAATTCTAGTAGAATAAAAGCGGTGGAGGGAAGTTGCATAGCTCCACCTTAAGCTTGACTCCTGGGTCTTGGTTTTAAAGACTTCCCGTTCACTGGGTTCACCTGATTAGCTCGAACTATGCACTTCAACAAAGGGGGCGTAAAAAAGCAGCAGCTCATTAGCATTGAATTGAAGTACGTTCATGGACGCCGGAGTGCACACGTTTCATCTGAATTATTGACACACGTTGCATGTTGTGTTAACTTTTAAATTGAAATGTTAAATTGATGAGTAGCCCGCGTACAAACTTGTGAATCTGATTAACTTTCACCAAACACGCCAACCAACATGTTTATGTAGTTTTATTGCTTTTTTTTTTTTTTCATTTCCATGTGAATGAGCTTTTACTGTTGGAATGGTTTCGTACTAGTGCTTTATTTTAAATAAATGTGAATGTTTTATTTATTTTAAATTTTTTTAGCTGCTGTTACAAAACAAAAAATGTCAGAACATTTTCTCCAGAATAAAACAAGGTGCGTCGTGTGTGATGTGTTTCTGTGAAAGTAAGAAGTGATTGAGTGACCAGATGAGGAACAGGAGCGACGCCGCAGTGGGAGGTCTGATGGAGAGCTGGAAATAGAGTCTGTTCATTTTTATTGGGAAAGACGTGCAGTCAGATATTCCGATAGCAGGCTGTACTTCAACGCCTGGAATCCAGGCTAATGATTATCCAGCACATTAGCCTGCTAATTATCCGCTCAATCCTCAGCATGAATCACCAGTCTTTAGGAGTCAGAGTTCCTTCACTTCAACTCACTTCACCTCCTCACTGCAGAGACTGAGGACACACACACACTCACGCAGAGTTCAGTGGGGACGTTTGTCTCGTTCTTGTGTTTAAGGGTAAAATCTGTCCCACTCATAGGCAAACGCAGGTCACAGGGGCGTCCTATACCTATACCACTCACAGGGACGTCCACACCTGTCCCACACACACCCACTCCTGTCCACACACACACACACACCCATACCTGTCCCCACACCCATACCTATACCACTCACAGGGACGTCCACACCTGTCCACACCCACACACCCACACCTGTCCACACCCATACCTATACCACTCACAGGGACGTCCACACCCACACACCCACACCTGTCCACACCTATACCTATACCACTCACAGGGACGTCCACACCTGTCCCACACACACCCACTCCTGTCCACACCCACACACCCACACCTGTACACACCCATACCTATACCACTCACAGGGACGTCCACACCTGTCCCACACACACCCACTCCTGTCCACACACACACACCCACACCTGTCCACACCTATACCTATACCACTCACAGGGACGACGCCCACACCTGTCCCACACACACACCCCCACACCTGTCCACACCCACACCTGTCCACATCCACACACCCACACCTGTCCCACAGACACCCATCCCATTTACAGGGACGACGCCCACACTGTTCGACTCGGACACTTTTACTGTTCCGCTCAAACACACTCCCATATTTATACACTCAGACAGACTTGTACCCGTCCCACTCAGACACGCCCACACTAATTCCAGTCAAAAATTCACCCACATCTGCCCCAGTCACCTGTCCAACTTAAAGAAATATCCCCACACCTGTCCCATTCCTAAACACACCTACATCCATTTAAAGACTCTCTGCACACTTAGACACACCCCTCTGTCCAACTCCAGACATTTCCTTTTTAAGGTGCACATTCCCAATAATAAGAGTACAATAAAATGTCCACATTTATAAGGCACACAAAGACACGCCGCCATGTCCCACTGAAGGACAAGGTAATCTAAGCCACACCCCACTCTGAGGCACCTGGTCCACCGTAAGATATCCCCACCCATCTCGCTTAGACACACCCACCTGTCTAGACAAGTCTATCTATCTTACTCAGATCCACATTGCTGCTTCTCTCTATACACACCACTCTGCTATATTGCATCATCTTCACACACACAAACACACACACACACACACACACACACACACACACACACACACAGGTGTGTGTGTTGTGCTTTTCTTGCCAGTTTTTGTACAACAAAGGGTTGTGTGTGTCTGTGTGTGATGTCGTGCCAAGCTGAACTTCCCGGAGACACACAGCTCCATCTAGTGGTCCTCTAATAACATTACAAATTCTGATAGCGCACACACACACACACACACACACACACACACACACACACAGAGAGAGGTTTCCCTGCAGAGATATGACGACAGAATGTAGATTTTATACAGCAGTGTGGCAGTGAGTCGCTCTCGTCCCCTTTGCCATCTCTCTCTCTCTCTCTCTCTCCATTTCTCTGGATTTTCTACCCTTTTTTCTTTCTTTCTCTGCTTTTTGTGTTTTTGTTCTTCCTTTATGGGCTGTAACAGGCAGAAGAGCAGTATGCAACTGAGCTGGAAATAGAGAAGAGATACCTGCTGTGTTATTGATATGAATGTGAGAGAAAACATGAGCACTGAGGAGAGTGAGAGAGAGAGAGAGGAATTTTAAAGGCCCCCTATTTTACTATCTCTATGTAATAAGTTAACACAGGGTCTCAGAGCTCCCCCTCCAAAGTGTGTGTGTGTGTGTTTCACTCCTCCTCCAAACGCACCATTTCAGTGTCTATGTAAATGCGCTACTGTTGAGCCACGCCCCCAGGGAACAGCAGAGCTGAGCAACAAGCCAGAGGGAGGGGCTCTTCTTCTATGAGCTCACATTAGGAGAAAATCTTCTGATTTTCTAAAGTTTACGATTAGTTACAGTGTTTGAACGTAACACCGGGGTTTTCGATTTGAGAAACGCATTATGAGAGCAATCACGAACAAACAGCAGAAAGCTTTAACAGCACTTAAACCAGCTTGTCAGTGTGTTAAACGTTGTCATGCATTAAATCACGAAATATTTTCCAATTCTTATTGGAGATGGGATGGGCGGGGACATTTTGCTCTGATGTGCCATCTAGTGGACGTCGTCTTTAACCCCCTTAACAGGCACAAAATGCTAGAAAAACAAACTTAGTTTAAATAACTGATGGAAAACCAAACAACAAAATGTCCTGGTTTTGTTTTTTCTTTCAAATTCATGCTTTAGATTAATAATTCTGAATGTCTACCGGATGGTAGAGATGCCTGTTCAAGGTAATTATAGAATTATAGCACCTATTGAGAATGGTTTTACTTTTAATAAACAACTGATGAATTTTTAATTCTCTGTAAGTTTTCTTCTGAGACTTTAGATATGAAATTACAATAAAATATTTTTGCTTCTTGGGGGGGGGGGGGGGGGGGGGGGGGGGGGGGGGGGGGGGGGGGGGGGGGGGGGGGGGGGGGGGGGGGGGGGG
>JAQMYL010000023.1:1913684-1945879 GCA_030014365.1 Clarias pachynema | reverse complement strand
GAGACGACTCGTTCATCTGAGTCATGTTAAAGATTCGTTCAAAAAGAACGAATCGTTCATGAACGACCCATCACTAATAAGATCTTCATTTGCTGTGATTATTTTCTGCCCAGCAGTGGTATTAAGTGGTCTGAATATGTTGACTGAAGCTACCAGGCACCAAGAGGTAGCAGAGAGAAAAAAGATATGTAAAGGCATGACACTATGTGTGTGCTATGCTGCCAGCATTGGGGGAACAGCCACGCTCACAGGCACAGGCCCTAACCTGGTACTCAAGGGACAAATGAATCAGTGGGTATTTCACATAAGTACTGATGATAACATCATATTTTATGTTATTTGACAGCATTCCTTTTCTTTCTTGCTCTATAATTATTTAATTCCTTTCTCTTTTATTGTATTATCTGAAAATAATTGTCTTTTCCTTTTCAATTAGACTGTTTCCTCAGAATGGAGATGTCATCAATTTTGCCTCCTGGTTTGGCTTTGCATTTCCAAACATGATCTTGATGCTAGCTTTGGCCTGGCTTTGGTTGCAGTTTCGTTTCATGGGGTTCAAGTAAGTGTTGTTAATGCTAACCCTTGTTTAACCACTACAACCGAGTTCCACATTCCATTTCTTTTTGCCGTTGTTCAACCAGCTTCAGAAAGACATGGGGCTGCAGGGCAGAAAAGACAGAGAAAGAGATTGCGGCATACAGCGTGATCCGGGAACAGCACCAGTTGCTGGGACCCATGACATATGGAGAGTTCAGTGTGTTGGCTCTCTTCATTCTACTTGTGGTCTTGTGGTTTACCCGGGATCCAGGATTTGTGGCTGGCTGGGCCACACACACGTTCAACTCAGAAGCTGAGTATGGGTTACACTGTGCTTGCAAAACTTTCAATTATTTTGTTGCAATTTCATCAAATCATAACTGTGGCTTATGTATATGTCTGGAATTAAACATGGTACTGAATATAGAATAATTTCCCATTATTACTAAAACATCAGGTATGTGACAGATGCCACAGTGGCAGTTTTCATCGCTGTGCTTCTTTTTATTCTGCCATCAACACCACCGATGTTCTGTTGCTGGCCACCCACTAGTCCTGGTCCAGGTGGGAGACACCTTATTACCAGCATTATTATGAAATAATGTGCATGTTAATTACTCATAGTATTGGCTTTTCGTGTCCCTGTGTTTCCCCACGGCAGCTCTGCTTACATGGAAGGTAGCTCAGAGGAAAATGCCATGGAACATAGTTCTGCTCCTGGGTGGAGGATTTGCTCTGGCCAAAGGGAGTGAGGTAATATTTATGTTTAATATTTTCTCCTCCTACCTAATGTGTACCTTTCCATTTTGCTTTATAGTATAATGATGGACTCCATACAGAGAGCTTTAAAATTTTCCCTCTGGAAGAGCCTTTAAAGTTTTGTAGAAAAAAAATATTTGTCCATATATTTGGCACGGTGGCCAAGAAGTGCAAAACAAAATAGCAAAATTAAAAACAAAATACCAAATTTTAAAACAAAATAATAAAACTGAAAACAAAATAACGAATCCAGAAACAACATAACAAAACAGAAAACTTGAAGCAGCACTTCCTGTATTTCGTGAGTGATATATGTCTCGTCCAATCAGCGGTAAGAATTTCATTTCATTTTCTTGTTTGTCTAAATTGTGGTATGTTTTCTGGATTTGTCATTTTGTTTCCGGGTTAGTTATTTTGATTGCGAGTAGCCCCGGTTTGCGAGCGTTCCATACAATTTTGTCTTAATAAACCAGCGAGTCTTGAGATACGAGTACCAAATATCATCGAGTATCATGTGGCACGCATGCGCTTCTAGTTTTGACGCAGAAAGTCACGTGATCACAACTGAGTCAATGATTCTTCTCTAAAGCATCCTTTATTTTTTGTTTGTATGTGTGTGCTCTCACGGGGGTGCGTGTGTGTGTGTGTGTGTGTGCACTCACGCGAGGGGATGTGTGTGTATGCTCACGCAGAGGTGTCTGTGTGTTTGTGTGTGTTTGTGTGCTCGCGCAGAGGTGTGTGTGTGTGTGTGTGTGTGCTTGTGTGGAGGTGTGTGTGTGTGTGTGTTTGTGTGTGCTTGTGTGGAGGTGTGTGTGTGTGTGTGTGTGTGCTTGTGTGGAGGTGTGTGTGTGTGTGTGTGTGTGCATCCTACACAGCAGCCACCTTTTCCACCCTTCCTCCTCTCCTCTCTCTGGTCTCAATCACTACAGCTATGATTCTTTTCAAAGGAAAAAAAACCCAATTGATGTGATAACCTTTTCATTCAGCACATCCTGGTCATCTCTTTGTTTTATTTCCACATAATGTTGCTCAGAGGCTCATACTGTACTGCGCTTACCTTCTTACCCTGATACGCCCATCACTCTGGGATAGGTTCAATCTGGATTTCTCAGACCACATGACTTTTTTCCAGTCCAATCTTTGTGATCCCTAGCTAATTTTAAACTTTTTTTCAGATTAGTCTTATTAACAAGGCCACACAACTATGTTTTAGTTCTGATCAGATGTGTGTGTGTGTGTGTGTGTGTGTGTGTGTATGGAAATGCCTTTACTTTCACTATTAAACATATCTATGGATTTAATGTTGATTTTTTCTTTTTTACCATGCAACTGCACCAGGTTTTTAAGTGCTTAAGTTTTTAAGTTTTAGTTAAGAAAAAAATCTTAACTCACAACAGTTACAGAAATCTCCTTAGTTGTTTTGTTTGCTTGATGCAGCCAAATAAATTTGACGCTTATGAAATGGCAACTGTTTCTTTAGCCAGACAGTGTATATTTTGTTTATTTTTGAAATTATGTCATTTTTGATCCAGGAATCGGGTCTGTCCAGATGGCTGGGTAATCAGTTAACACCTCTGCATAGTATTCCACCTTGGGCCATTGCCATTATCCTCTGTCTCCTGATATCCACTTTTACTGAGTGCACCAGCAACGTGGCCACAGCTACCCTCTTCCTCCCTGTCCTCGCCTCTATGGTAAGAACAACATGAAAAAACAGTTTACTGTAGAAGTGCCTTTTAAGACTCTTGTGAAAAAAGGGTGTTGTTGTTGTTGTTGTTTTTCTTTTCTTTTTTTTTTTTCTTTCCTTTCTTTTCCTTTTTCTTGTATGTGTTGTATGTCCTGCTATTGGGTATGGAGCCTGTAATAAAGATTATATAATAGTATTTTTGTTAAATGATGTGAGTGTACACAGCTAATTCTTCAGCTAATTAACACTTAGAGTGTTGACACCCAGCAGTGTTTATCACAGTCCATCTGAACAAAAAAATTAACTCTTAAAGTGTTAAAGCAACACTGGAGATTTTACTGTCTACACTCTGTGTGGGTAAGCCCCAGTGAAGACAAGCATTGAAGCACTATACTGGCCCAAATCCACAACACCCGATTGTTCATTCCTTTTTCGCTGAATTATTTCAGTCCCTTTAAAAGGCCCCTTCACCAGACAGCCAGGTTCTCAAGCAACCCAATTCAGCTGCCTATCTGTGCTCACAGGCAACCGAATTGTCCTTCTGCCCTCCCCAAACTGCACTTCTCATAGATGAATGGAGAGGCAGAGAACAGTGAAAAGAATTAAATAGGAGATAATGAGAAACATGAATACTGTGTTTGTATACGTAGTGATTTCATACTGTTTTTGCCCTAGAAAGAGCTTGAAAAAACATTTTCCTTTAAGGCAATACAAGTGACTTTGGAAATTAATTTAAAACAGGCAAGAAACCTACCACTGAGCACACCAATACCCGTAATGTGCTAAATTTCACGAATGTAGGTAATCCAGAAACAATGATAAAACACGGTTTATTAGGTGATATCTATATCATACTGGTGCATTATATAAAGATATATAATCTAAGAACATATTTTTCAGGGATATATATAGTATTTATCTGCAAAATGCCATACTATTTTAAAATGAATTACATCCAGTGGGCCTGAGGGAACAAAATCAGTAAAATATCATAGTTTAAGTTAAAAACTTGCTATAAATCCACTGAAAAATGACTGACATGATAACTATTCTTGTTTCTACCTGTAGCATGTTTCCTTAATTAAGGCTGTTTCAATTTAAGCACATCTTTATAACTGTGACTGGAGGCACATACATAAAACTTCGACCTTTAAGCCATGTCTCAAAATCTTAAATAGCTATGTGTCAACAGGTATGTTATGGTTTGTTCCCTAGTTGTGCAATAGTTCTAAAGAGCGGCTGCTTTCTTTCAGACATGAGTCAGTCTTGGATGTATCATCCTGAAGGATCCCAGCTTAATTACACACACTAAATAATGGACCACAGCACGGAAAAAGCAGCATTTAAATTAGATAATTATACACTGCCTGCCTACCCCCCCCCCTCCCCCCCCCCCACACACACACACACATGCGTACACACACAGAGACCCACATTAGACTGGATGAGACGTCTGGCTTTGATAGCTATATTTTGAAAACTGGAAGCATCTTCGTGTCTGTTTCATGTCACAAACATTTATTGATTTAGTAATCCCTGGAAATTATGGGACAAGTTGGAGATAGTTTTTTTTATTATTACATATTGAAATAATGATTTTAAACACGTGTAACCGTTTGGTTGAGCAGCCTGTTACAGGGTTTAATCCTCTTCCCCATATTTACCACCATGTAATGGAGTGTATAATAATTACAAACTTTCTCTGTGTGTGTGTGTGTGTGTGTGTGTGTGTGTGTGTGTGTGTGTGTGTGTGTGTGTGTGTGTGTGTGTGTGTGTGCTGCATTGTGCACTCATATCGATTTCTATATACAACTGTAGTTTGTACAGTTTGCGTGTGTGTGTGCGTGTATTGCTGAGCTTTCACACACCGAGTATGTGTGTTTTCAGGCGTATCGTTTCTTGGCCATCAATAAGAAGCTCGGTCTAAGCGGACGTCCAGAGAGGCCGGTGGGATGCATCGGGACCTGTAAGGTAAAAAAACACACACAAACACACACACACACACACACACACACACACGAGTTTACTTTGTGATGTCACTAAGGAAGTGTCACAGCTTTGGACAAATCTCATGTCAGATTAGAGGTTTAAGCAAATGTCTAACCACAAAATAAGAAGCAAAACCTGTTCACTAAACTCCGGTTGCTATGGTAACCTTGTATTGCTCGCTTGATCTTTATCTTGATGATATCAAGCTGTTAGGGATGGACATTGGAATGTTTTATCATTTGAATGTTCATGTATATTTATTAATCCTGGATTAAATAGATAAAAAAAATAGATTATTAAAATTTTGTGGAACATCTTTCAGATTTATCGCATCCTGGGGAAGACCGTGGTGTGTTACCCCATCGTCTTTGACCTCAGTGACTTCTACCTGTCTCAGGATGTCATGCTGCTGATCGACGACATCAAGGTGAGCTGCTGTGATGTCACACCTGGTGGAAATCTCAGGTCATGTGATCTGTTTGAGAAATCATTCACATTTATTCTGCCAAATGGCAAAAATTTTAATGTAATTCACTAAGTAAACATTACATTCATACGTCTATGTGTGTGTGTGTGTGTGTGTGTGTGTGTGTGTGTGTGTGTGTGTGTGTGTGTGTGTGTGTACAGAACGCCCTACAGTTCATTAAGCTGTGCTGGAAGATGCCGGGTCGGCCGCTGTTCCTCGTCCTCATCAGAGAGGATAACATCAGGTACGACTCGCTTCATAACCGATCACGATCAACAGACCATTTATTTTTCCTAACGCATTTCATGTCTCTGGGTGTCCTGTAGGGGGAGCCGCTTCAACCCTGTACTGGACATGCTGGCCTCGTTTAAGAAGGGTAACATCGGAGGGGTCAAAGTTCACGTCGACAGGCTTCAGGTCAGCTCCTGACTTCAGAACTATTAGTTTTTTTTTTTGCTTTTTTTTTTTTTTAAAGAAAATAAACAAGCAAACAATTAAATACCCGAATACATAAATAAACATTTTAATTGATTAGTTAACATGAGGGAGCTGAGATAATGACCACGAAGCTGGTTTGTATTTAATTGGAACTGGTACACTGAACTGTGTATGTGTGTGTGTGTGTGTGTGTGTGTGTGTGTGTGTGAGTGTGTATAGACTCTGATCTCTGGAGCTGTGGTTGAGCAGCTGGATTTTCTGCGCATCAACGAGGCGGAGTAACTACCAGCCTGATCTTTATAATAATAATAATAATAATAAAACTGTGGAGTCTAGTCCGAGTCTAATCCGTGGCTGTGGTCTGTGTTTCTCCTGCTTGTAGGATTCCCGAGTTCAAGAGCTTCGAGGAACTCGAGCTGCCCAAACACTCAAAGGTGAAGCGTCAGACGAGCACACCGAACGCCACCGACCTCGAGCAGCAACCCGAGATCAACATCGACGAGTGGAGGAACAAACCCACACACGAGATCCTGCAGAAGTTCAACGTGAGCATCGCACAAAGCTGATCAAAGTGACTCAGCTTCATCTTGTTCACTGTGTGACTTCAGTGTGTGTGTGTGTGTGTGTGTGTGTGTGTGTGTGTGTGTGTGTGTGTCAGGACTGTGACTGTCTCGCCAGCCAGGCCCAGCTCGCTAGTGTCCTGATGAAGAAGGAAGGTCCAGACTTCTTCAGCAGAGATGGTACACTCGCTCTCTCTCAAAGACACACACACACACACACACACACACACACACACATTCAATTTATGCTTATATTGTGTTTAGCTAATTAATAAAAGAATTAGCATTTACATAAATAAATAAGTAAATGGAAAGGCAAATGAATAAAGATCTCAATACATAGTTAGATGAGTAAGTAAACAAACAAATAAATAATTAATTTGCCTACATGTTTGTCCATGAACAGACCGACAGACAGAGATAAGCATTAATCTCTTTCTGTTCATAGACAGATGGATGGAGTGAATAAGTAAACAAAAAGAAAGGATTACGGGTAGTCCCCGACTTGCGAACATTCGCGTTACGGATTTCCGCAGATATGTACGGACGCCTGTTCTACGAACCTTGTGTAGATGCGAAAAAATTGTGAAAGTAGCTCACGTGTATTGTAAATAGATTGTCCTGTAAAACTGTCCTGATGGTGTACATTCCTCATTTTGGAAAATCCTTAACAAAACAGAGTTCACAGTCCAATACAGTCCAAGGACTGTGATTCATACACATTCACATTTCATACAAACTTAAATAATTCTTTTGATTGTGTAAAGCTGCTTTGCGACAATGACAATTGTTAAAAGTGCTATACAAATAAAATTGAATTGAATTGAATTGAATTGAAAACAGCTCTGAGACAAAATGGCGTCCGGGATTCCCCTCACGATTAAAAGGTGCAGAGACGACACTGTTACATTTGACATGTAAGAGTAATTTCCTTATGCACGGTTATGATTTTTGGCCATGTGATGTCAGTTTGGGTAAAGGGGACAGAGATTTAGTCGTGCGGATTAATATGATTTACTTTGTATATTTGCGTACTGTATAAGACTCACTTTGTCGGACTGTAGAACAAATCTGACTTACAAACATGCTCCTGGAGCGGAACTCATTTGTAAGTCGGGGACGACCTGTAGTCTGTGTTTCTCTCCGTAGACGGATAAACAGTGAGTGGTGACTAAACAAATAAGGGCATTTACCTGTAATTGTATTAATTAATCTAATGAATGAATAAATAAACAGATCAGTGGTTACCATGACAGTTTAAAAAATGTTTGTGATTAAAAAATAAATATTGTTATAAATATAACAGTAAATAATAATTAAGTAAAAAAATATCAAGGTATAGAGGCATAGCTAAATTATAATGCTTGGACATTCAGTTATGGATTAAGTGAATTTATTTAGTTGATCCAGGAGCCCTGACACTGGAGACTCCTTCCATGAATAAACACCTCTGAACGTAACACTTGACCACATCAGCTGTTCAGCAGGAGCGTTCGTGATACACGTCCCTGTCGACCAGCTGTTGCTATGGAAACTTTACTGTCTGACCAATCGGCTCTGTGGTACAAAAGAGGAATAATCTCATCTCGTCTCGTCTGCAGAGTTCCTGAAGTCTGAGTTGGAGCGAATCTACAGGAGAGCAGGCAGCAGGAAGCTCTGGTCAGATTTTACTTCTTTACTTCACAGACCACACACATGCACATGCACACTACTCAACAGTATCTTCTTCCTTTATGCAGGAAGTATGTGCACCCCCAACTATCGCACCTATTTAATGTCCCGTTCCAGATTTATTTCCCCTTTTCCTGTTATAGTGCGCTCCACTCTTATCTTCTGTGAAGGTTTTGCACTAGATTTTGGAGTCCGTGCATGTGCTTGTGAATTTGTGTTGAGTCACACATTGTACAACAGCGTTAGTGAGCTCAGGAGCCGATGTTACGATGTCGACGAGGCTCCAGTTCATCCCAAAGCTGTTCAGGACACTCGAGTTCTCCCACTCCAATGTGTCCTTCACACACCATGTCTTCACAGAGCCGGCTTTGTGGATCTCACAGGGGCGTCGTCATGCCGGATGGTCAGGGGTGCACATACGATCTCTAATTTCCCTTCTGTCTTCATCTCTGAAGCGTAAAAACACTGAATATTTATTCTAGATTCCATTCAGTTTACAGAAATCCAGATATGAATTTAGTATTTTGTCAAACTGTAGCATGCTGAGTAACATATTGGCTAATTATTAGCTCTTTACATAAGTAATATCCTCATAAAAGATTATTAATAATAATAATAATAATAATTTCCCCACCGTGGGATGAATAAAGGTTTATATGATCTTAATAAAAATAATAATTAGTATTTCATAAATATTTAGAACAGTTCGAGTAGTTTTTGTCAGAATAAACCAGCAAAAAAGCAAAACCTGTGAGATGACAAAAAAATTTGAAAAAAAAGAAAACAAAAAAAACAATGATTTACAATGGAAATGCTAAAAAAAGAAAATAATTTATTTGAAAAACTGAATTTTGATAGCTGTTATTGTTTGTAGTAATACAGTCAGCATTAAATAGATTGTTTCAATAAGAAGCCACAGACTGTTGATAAGTTTAAATCTGGTCTTAAAACTTATCTTTTTATCAGAGCTTTTGGGTTGAAATAATTTGTAACACTTTGAGATTTGTTTCAATATAAAGTGCATTATAAATAAAATATATTATTATTATTATTATTATTATTATTATTGTTAGAACAGTACAGCAGTTCTTTCATTTTTTTAATTATTTATAGTTACTTTATGTTTCAAAAGACATTAATCAATAAACATAAATCATTTCATTAGCTTTGAATTTTATCTTCTTTTACAACAAAGCATTATTCTTAAACTTATTGTTTAATGAATACATGAGAGCCTGAAATGTGATAAAGCTAGAAAATCTTATCTTATTAATAAAACAGTACTAACGGTTTTGATGCTCCAGCAGGATATTTCCACACATCAACACTTTGTCTTCTTTTGTTTGTTTCTTTCGTTTGTTGTTTTTTATTTTTTATGTCTTTTCATTTCAATCGCTTTAATCTCTGCTGTAAAACTGAATTAATGTTTAAACATGTTAACCCGGCGTAGGATGGCGGTGCGTTGCGCAGCGGCCGCTACTCAGAAGTTCGCCAGTTCTATAGCTCCTCATATAACGACCCTGTTGGTCCACGGTAAACAGGTAACGCGCTGTGGTGGGCGTGTCACTGCTTCTGCATGCTTCATTTTATATCTCTGTCCAACTGTGAGTGAAACATCACCAAGATTTCTCATTAACAGGAGAGCACGCTTCACTGATGAGCTGCGATGATGATGATGATGCATTTTACATCACATTATTAATTTACTCTTGTGATCATCGCATGGAGATAATAATATTAATAATAATAATAATAATAATAATAATAACAGAACTGCCAACCTTTACACGTCGCGTGAAGCGGGCCAGACGGAGTTCCCTGATACGAGTTTTCGCTCTTTTCCCCAATGAGACAATAAACATGTGACCTCCCAAGGGTAACTGCCATGAGCTGCGTAGGTGTTTTAAACTCTATAAGTCCCGCCCCTTTCCTCACATCTCAAATTAGTGAACATTCATCTTAATAAACATATTTAAAAATGTAATGTTTAACCAAGTAATATTGTCTATTTATTTATTTGTTTGCTTGTTTTTAGGAGATATTTATCGGTTTGTTTATTTATTTATATCGTCCCCTGATTTTCTGGTCAGTTCCCACCCCCCTCTCGTTTATCACTCAACAGCTGCTAACCAGGGACGGTGAAGGCTATCACACGCTTCCTGCTAGACACGTGACACAAGCCGAACACATCTTTTCCAAAATGCTGCTCATGCACCATAAGGGGGCGACGTAACACGCTCGAAGGAAAGCACAATCGCTAATGCTACGTATAATGACCGGGGAGGCGCAAGCTTACCATGCCCCGCCCCCCTCAGAGTATACGCCCTGTTTTCCTTCCTTGGATTCCTCGTGCTCAAACTTGTGGGCCTCTTACAGTTGAGACGTAAGGAGTCTAAGTGAGGACAGGATTTAACTCGAGTCTCAGTCGTTCCACAATGTTAAATCAAAGTTTAATTAATATCAATAAATGTCATTTAATTGAATAAATGTGGTGTAGGTTTGCAGCTCTTTACTTGGGAACTGTGCATTATTGCTCTTTGGTGTTGGCAGCTCTGTAATAATAATAATAATAAATAAACAGAAAATGCAAGGAAGTGCACTTTACACCAGGTGGAGGGATCGAGGTAAAGTAAACACCTAAAGATGTAGTAGAAGAGGAAATACTTTTAATCTCACTGTCAATTTCTCATCTTATTCATTTAGTGAAGCGTGTTCATTGTCGTGTTGAAATTCACCCCCCACCACCACCACATCCCCTTTAATTGCCCTTTAATTAATTATGTGATTTGGTGTATAGACTGATCGAGAGCTGGGCGATAAGAGATCGATCTTTTAGCAAGAAACAAAACGCATATTTGATGACAAATAGGAGTAATTTAGCTAGAATTTGGTTTTCTTAATGAGACTGAATTAATTATCCAAGACAGATCTTCCCTGCTGAGAGTGTATGTCTGGAGATTTATAATAAGTATTATATAATAATATATATAAGTACTTTAATTAGTAGTATAATATGTACAGTAATGGGCCAAACCTAATTTATTATGTAAATGACTATACAGTAATCCCCGCCTCCTTTTTTCTGATTGGTTGGACTGATGATAAACAATCCAACTGTATATGTAGAAAAAAAATAATAAAAAATAGTATTAATCCCACGTGTGTAATCTGAGATTATCGCCCAGCTCTGATTGTATGTGTCCACTACAAACAAAACAAAAAAACACGCACAGAAATCCCCAATAAATTAGTGAACATTAAAATATCTATGCTGGAGTCCTTTGTACTATTTTAAAGGAATTCTTCGCCGAGACGTAGGAACAATTGGACCTGAATTCCCACTACACGTTTGTCATTCAGCGCCGCTTCCTGCCTGAGGGACAAACCCGAGAGTGCTAATGGCTCATTGTGAAGGCACGGAGCGTAGGGAACACTCGTTAATTTAGCCGCTTATTGAAATGCACGCATGGCTGAGCGAGAAGACGGAGGGACGCGGGGACGCAGGGACAGCGTGCGGCGTCGTAGTGCTGGAAATAAAAGCTCATAATAAAACATTCAGGAGCTTTGGGATTGTCTGAAGATTGTTGAAGGTCCTGATGATAATTCTCGCACCAGATGAGTTGCAGCTATTTTGTGAGATTAAATAAATCACTTTGACCAGTTTAGGATCTGTTCAGGTGTGTTCATAGGACTTAATCACAGTTAGAGATGCGGATAATCTTGAGTGTTTATATCGATAGCCATCTGTTTGTTTGTTTTTATTTTGAACCAATTAAAATGTTTTTGACTTTTTAAATTTTATTTATAATTTAGTTCAAACACTTTCACTGCAAGTATAATAAAGTATAAAGCGGCGTTTCCCAAAGTGTGGTGGGCTGTGAACGTACTGCAGGTGAATAAATACTAAAGTTTGTAATTAAGTTTCTGATTGAATTTTTAAATGCAATTTCAATATTTAATCAGATTTAATAAAACTAATCAGTGTGATTTAAGGCGCATGTTATTATGTAATTATAGTGATCACTGCATTCTTAATTATAATTCCAATAAAAGTCAATTGTACAAAAAGTATAGTTTTATGTATGTTTAACCATTTCAGGGTCAAAATAAATAAAATCAAAAATTATTCTGTATTTTTTTTATCCTCCAATACATCTCAGTTTGTAGGTTCGATGCTAAAGAGGGGGGGGGAGTGTGGGAGAGGGGGGGTTGCTGTCTGCCTCTACCTGCAGCATTAAAGCAAATCAAAGCTTTTATAAGTCCTGAGCTTGACGTGCTTTTTTTCAAGGCCTGTTGATGTTCCTGTGTGTTCGCAGTCAGGCTGTGAGTGTTAACCCGTGTGGGATGATGTGTTTCTGTTCACCAGGTCCGTTGTACGTCTCGCTGCCAGTCTCTTAACTAAGCTAGTGGACAGCCTTGCTCCAAGTATTACTAGCGTTTTAGTGCATGGCAAGCAGGTAAGTGGGAACCAAGAACAAAAGATCAAAAAGTCAAGGTCAAAGAAAACAAAAAAAGTTTTAAAATGTATAGTTATAGAAATTCTACAAAAGCTTCTTTTACTTTGTACATATATTTTTTAAAAAAAGAATGAAAAAGAGAAAAAGATTTTAATGTTCACTGATCATTTTATTCATTTTTCACTGCATGTTCACAAGCATTGTAACCTGTTCACAACATGTTAAAACCCTAACCCTACACGGCTGACCTAGCTTATCTCACTGCTAACACTGCCGCTTGGTTATCGTTAGGGGTGAGACGATACGGTGACGGAGGTAGTTTTTATTAATGAACAAATACAGCTGGACATTACAGAAACAGTGAGATTAGTGTGCACTCTGCTTTATGATCATTATAATCATTTCTTTAGAGTTTTCTTATCAGCGTTCTTCTGCCTTCAGTATTTCATTAAACTATACAGTTCATATAAACTGTATCTCACATTTTTCAGCACCTGCATTAGACCTCATTTATTAAACCCAGCCAAAACTTCACACCATGTTTTCCCGACATTTTGCTAATCCTTTCCTCTCTTCATACTGTATGTTGATGAACACTAATCAGCTACGGATTACCAAACGTCTTCATTTACATCTAGCCACCCCCACAATTTTTTTTTTAGCTCACAGGAGTGCGTGGCACTTCTTCCACTAGTTCTAGTTGTTCCACTTACGCAACTCGGCCACTGCAGTGCCTTGGCCACACACTAACTCCTCCCCCTCTTACAGGATGCTGTAACTTTTGTCGTAAACTAAAAGGCTAATCATATGTGTCTACATTTACGCTTCCTTTTCAAGTTTAAACTCACTCGTTTAATCTGAAACGAGTGAATTTCACAGAAATGTGTCTGTGAAGATTCTGAGTCATACATATGAGATTCTCTGGGAGTTGAGTCGTGTAAACTGGACTTCATGATTCTTGGGTAGAGAGGTTTGTTTCGAGAGGGGTGTGAAAGAGGACAATCCTTCTCTGAACAGAGCTGGAGGTCTTAAACCTGCCTGTTGTATTTCTCACACTGCACCTTCATTTATCCCCAAAAAGATCAAGACCTCTTCACAGGTCTACCAGGAAAGTCACACCTCAGGACTCCACCACTCTTTCCTACACTTTTACACTTTAACGACTCTTTCTGATCTCTCTCTATTGATGTTTCTTCTTAACACCCCACATTCTCTAATGACTCTCCCTCCTACAGCACTTCCACCTTCTCCATTGTTCATGTAACAGGACTTCTCAGGCAGAGGAGAACCCTTGACTCTGGAAGATGCAAATACTTCCCCCAGGCTGAAGAAGCTACACTATATGGACAAAAGTGTTTGGCCAAACCTGCAATGCCATTGTATTCAAATACACATACACTTCAGTATGAAGTCGGCTCCCCTTTTGCAGCTCTAACAACTTCCACTCTTCTTGGAAGCCTGGACACAAGAAACAAGGTTTCTGGGGGAATTTGTGATGTTTGACGAGAAGGTCTGGCTCACGTTTCAGTTCATCCCAAAGGGGGACTCGATGGTGTTGAGGTCAGTGCTCTGTGTTCAGGCTGGTCAAGTTCTTCCTCACCAAACTCATCAAACCAAGTCTTTATAGTCCTCACTTTTCCGCACTGGGACACAGTCATGTTGGAATAGAAAACGGTCTTCACCAAACTGTTACCACAAAGTTGCATAAAAGCAGAGCATTGCCCAAGATGTCTTGTTATGCTGAAGCATTAAGATTGTCCTTCACTGGGGATGAGGGGCCCTGATTGATTGAAACACCTGAATTCAATAATTAACAGGTTTGGACAAATACTTTTGTCCATACAGTGTACTTGGATGAGAAGTAAAACCTCTTAAGGTGCGTTCCGATCAGCCTGAAGTACCCTGCAAAGTACACTTCAGAGGGTGTTCACCCATGTTACATGTGATTCCAAACCGCAGGGAGCGAAAATGTTCAGTTCAAAGGGAACTGCGAACGGTGTAGGGAACGAGTGAACATCAGGTCTTCACTACACCAGAAAAGGGAATGAAAAAATTGCATGGGAAAAAAATGGAGCTTAAAAAGAATTAATATATTTATTATCTTCATTATTGAGGATGACATATCAGGACACAATAATAAAAAATTTAATCAAGAAATTCTTAGTTTTATTTAGCATAGTAAGCTGTAGAAAGAAGAAATCTCAATACATCTTGTAAATAATTCAAATAATTAGTTTTAGTTGTACACATTTCAGTAGTACATGTTTTATGATAGTATCACTTTTTGTTTCAATAAATATTCAAGATATAATGTCGTAGTGTGAAATTTCCACGGCAGCAGCGACAGGTATCCGAGGTTCTCATGTTACCATGGTTACACACAGAGGACGTGACGTCTGCGCTGGTGACGTTGAATGGTGGAGTTTTTTCGAGGGAAGTTCCCTTGACCGACATTCCCTGCGCAGGGAGTAGGGAGCACCCTGTGAAGTACATTGGTGAATGGAACACAGCTGTAGTCTACCTAGAAGTAGAGGAAGAAGTCCAGTTGGCGTGACTTGACTCCCAGATTTCACAAATAATTTGTATCAACTTGGTGTGATTTAAACTAGAGTGTGATACTGTATCTGTATATAATCACAGTAACTCATGGACAACTATGTGATTTGAGATCGAGTCGACATTATTGAGTACCTGATGTGTAAATTTGGACAAACTCATCAGTGAAATGTGGAACGCAAACATTAATCCTAACTAATTGGATTTTCATGAACACCATGGTCTTGCGTAAATGTTCCTGTGAATGGTTCATAAATAAATCCGCTCGTATTGAGTGTTATAAATGAGGCCTAATATGGAAACTGTGCTTTTAATATAGTTGGTCGTGCAAATAAATTTCTATTATGGAAATTCTCTTTTTAAAAAAAAATAATTTTTAAAGGTTCTATTTCTTTCCTTATGGCTTTATAATTTCGCTCCCTATTTTTGAATCATAAATTGAGTTTTCTATTGTAATATTCTTTGTCAGTTTTTGCATCAAATTATAATAAAATTATTAAATTGTAATCATTGCGATTTCCTGACCTTACCGATACATCGTCCCACCCCATATACAGTACATATATAATGTGTGTGTTATTTACTGTAATACTGTACATCCTCTGATGGGTCCTGTGCTCTCTTTCCTATAGCTGGGTCTTTTTTTCCCCACCTTTTTTCCACTTCACAGATTAACTGTGTTCGGTTCAGCACCGGCCTCTTTTTTTTTTTTCTTTCTTTTTTTTTCTTTCCCCCTCCAACAGTCTCGCACTGATTTATTAAACTGAATCTCCAGGAGGATGAAATCTGCATATAAATTGTGTCCCTGAGACTGTATTTTAATGTTTTAATAGTCTGAAACATAGTTTTATTCTGAAAATGGGTCAGTCCACATGGCCAGCGGAGGGTTGAGCCGAGCAGCGTGGCGGTGCTTATGCCTTAGAGGCGAGACTTACAAAAATAAAAAAGGGATCACGACCTTCGGGTGTTTTTTTTTTTTTTTTTTTTTTTTTTTATTCTCACAAATCTACCTGGTGTCTGTTTTGGACAAATTGCAGGTCGAGAGGCCGAGATTAAAAGCGCTCGGGGTGGAATATTAAAGTGATGCGCGAATGTGTTTTATTCCAATGAAGAAGAAATACGTAGTGTAGGGAGAAAAAAAAAGAAAGAAACTGAGACAGCTGCTGATATGAACTTTTGGCTTCTGGAATGTTTTATTGTTCGAGTGCAGAATTAATTTGGAGAACTCGGACACATCAGAGCATGGATGTAATAATGTATTTATTCGCAGGTTAATGATTTTGAGACTTGACTGTTTGCTGTTGATGCACCAGGTGACTCTGGGTCTTTTTGGACACGACGAGGAGGTGATCTCTAACCCGCTGTCTCCGGCCGTCATTAAGGACATCATTTATAGGAAGTGCAGTCCACACGGCGAGCGAGAGGCCGTGCTGCAGCAGGAGCTCGTCATCCACATCGGCTGGATCATCTCTAACAACCCCGAGCTGTTCAGCGGCATGCTCAAGATCCGCATCGGGTAACGAAACCCACACGTCATGCAATTAAAAACAAAACTCATTTATTCTTTAAAATGACCAACTGGACTTGATTGTTTAGAAGGGAAATGTTGTACCTACAGTAGGTATACCACTTTTAAAAAAATTAAAAAATAGGCTGGTAAAGGAAAAACATCTTGTAGGTGCTGTAACGCACATGTATATTCCACAATGTTAACTGTAACAATAAATGCATAAAAGGAATTAAACTGGACTTTGAGACTCTTTGAGATCTCAATAATAAGAGGAATAAAACACTTTGTCACATGCATTTACTGTATAGGAATATAATCAACATCCGAATTTCTTAACAGCAGCCTGGTGTTGATTATTTAGTTATAACACTCGCACCACACGCAGTGATTTCTAATTTATTAGATTTATTAGCACCATTATGAGGTTGGATGTTTATAATCTGCAGAGAGGATAAAAAAAGCTAGAGAAAGAATTTCTACATTTATAGTCATGGTTTCTTCCATGGTGTAACTTTGGATTTTTTATTATTTTTTGGGGGGAACAGGTGGATCATCCAAGCCATGAAACACGAGCTGAAGATCCGCGCAGGAGACATGCCGCCTCAGGACATCTACCAGATGTCACCTAGTGATGTCAAACAGCTGCTGCTGGACGTTCTTCAGCCTCAACAGACCGGCAGGTGAAGGAAAAAATATATAAAGCTGACTGTTTCTATCTCCAGCCATGTGATCTTTCCTCAACATGACACTTCGTGTGAAAACTCAGACATTTCAATTTGATCCACATGCTGTGTGCTGTTCTTCTGCTCTGGTACAAGTTTGATCGAGTCTATGGACGTCCAGGTTTATTTGATTTCTTTTTAAACTCTGTTACAAATCACTTTTCAATTTTCTTTATTTAAGAAAGAAAAACACATCCTTGACTGATTTCATCATCATCATAAGATTAAAGTGTCATGTCTCGAGAAATTCATTTACTTTCTCGCCAAACCGTATAAAGGTTATCAATTAATTTTACTGAACAAATATCAGCTCAGTCCTGTGTTTTTCAAGACCTTTTAGTCTGTTTGATTAAGACACACTTTAATCCTTGGGGGAAACCTTCTACTCTCAGACACTTTTCAGGAATTAATAGTATGTCGAGTCATTTTTCATTCAGGATGCTTTTCTGATCAGCACGAGTTTAGGTTTGAGCGGTTCTGAGTCTTAATGAGCCGCTGTCACACATCTCGACAAGATTAAATAGGTCTTCCTGCCAACGTGGGGTATCTGATCGATTTTGCATAAAGAACCTGATTTGATTACTTAAAATTTGAATGAAAACCTACGAATTTGCAATGGGTGCCATTATATTTGGGAAGCTAGCCGGCATGCTGTGTGCTGCGTTTATTTTTCCCAAATCATCTTCTGTTTTGTATTTTTGGAAAAGCAACTAATATTGATGTTTTCTGTTTCCTACACTGGAACAACCAGAAACTAGTAAACAATGTGTTAGTGGCACTTTAGCTAACCTTCTGATTATATTTAAAGTGTTTAAAATTATTATTATTATTGTGATTTTATCTTAAATATCAGGTCGTGGCTAAATCGGCGTCAGATCGATGGATCTCTGAATCGGACCCCTCTCGGGTTTTACGATCGTGTTTGGCAGATTCTGGAGCGGACGAGTAACGGCATCATGGTGGGAGGGATTCACCTGCCTCAGGTAAACCCACCACTGTTTTACATCAAAAGGTTTTGGAAGATAACTGTCACACCGCCAACACTTTTAACCGTGACCTTATCTTAAAATGACCTCAGATTTATGTGTGCGTTTTCTCATGGATCCAGGATTTCATTTTAGATCAGGGAAAGTGTGAGACGAATTTAAAGCTATTTAAAGCAAAATTCTCTGCAGTTTTGCAGATTTATCTTTTATCCTCAGGTTTTATCTTAAATATATACAGGTAATCTCAGAATTACATTAAAATTTTAGCACATACACAGTACGGTATACAATGAAATGCTTATGCGACTGCTCGTGACCTGAAAAAACAAGATTATCAATAAGAAATAAATTATGAAATAAAATAAGAATAAAATATAGAAAACTTTAGCTTTAGAAAATATAGAAGATGAGAATATAAAATATAAAACATACAAATAAAATAACAAATAATTATATTAAATATAAAATATTACAAACATTTTCCCTTCTTCAGCAACCCACACTGTCTGATATGACCATGTACGAGATGAACTTCTCCCTGCTGGTGGAGGACACGCTGAAGAACATCGTGCTGCCCGAATACAGGCAGATCATTGTGGAGGTGAGGCTCTGGTTAAAAGCGCATGTACAAGCAAATACTACAGCACTTAACTGTAAAGTGTGTGTTATGTGTGTGTGTACATGATGTGGTTCTCCACTGGTTCTCCCCAGCTCCTAATGGTGGTGTCACTGGTGCTGGAGAGAAATCCAGAGCTGGAGTTTCAGGAGAAGGTGGATCTGGATCGGCTGGTCAAAGACGCCTTCGCTGATTTCCAGAAGGATCGAGGACAAGCCGAAACCGCCCAGAGTCAGGTGAGTGGACTGTCCATCACCGTCATCTTCGTCAGCATCATCTTCGTCACCAACAACATCCTCACCATCTTCATCATTACCAACATCATTAACGCCATCCTCACCCTCACCATATCCACATCATCTTTCACCACCATTAAAATAATAATTATCACCATCTTCATCATCACTTTCATCACAACCCCTCTATCATCATCATCCTCATCATCACCACACCACAGTCATCACCATCTTCACCACTGAACTCACTATCATCACCATCACCACCTCGATCTCCATGATCACTAAAATCAGCGACACTACTATCATCACCATCTGTAAGATCATCACTACTATTACTGTTATATGTCACCTATATCACAGTTATTACCATCATCACCATTATTAACATTTTTAATCACCACTATCATAATCATCATCATAAGACACGATCACCATCACCACCACTATTGCCTTCATCACTTCATTAGAGTCACCATCACTACCATCATTAGAATCACTGTTATCACTTATATCATAATTATTAGCACCACCACATCATCATCATCACACCATTATTATCACCATGATGCTGGTTTCGTCAGTTATTAATAGTTAACCGTTAATCAGTTTACAATTATTCATCATTTTCAAGACTGTCAATTTGATGATGATGATAATAATAATAATAATAATAATGATGTTGCAGAAGGAGATGGAGGCGTTCTATAACACTCCTCTGTTGGGGAAGAAAGGCACCTCCAGCTACCTGACTAAAGCTGTGATGATCCTTCTGCTGCAGGGGGAAGTGAAGCCCTGCAAGGACGACCCCTGCTCCGTCAGCTGAACACCATTCACTTCTTTATTTTCTTTATTTTTTTCTTCCTTCTCTTTCTCCTGGTTCTTCTCTTTCTTAGTCCATCCTTTCTGTCTTTGTCGTGTTTATTTTTAGAGTGCGGAGCGTCTTCAACCTTTGTGCTTCTTCTTGTACATTTTAAACCGCACTGTTACGCTGATTTTTAAAACCCCCGAGCGTTCGGTTCACCTCCTCTCCCTCTCGTCCCACGCCTTCCTCTTCTTCTGTACTGCTTTTCAGTTTGCACCAGATGACGCTTTGGTTTAATCGATTTGACTTCTGATAACCCCGTACACAAGTCACGCTGTTAATAACGGTTATACAATATAGTGCTATTATTATCAGGAAACTGCATGATAAACAGAACGTGTCCCAGAAATTAATTCCATCCCATTCAGAAAACCATACAGAACTAAGCCCCGCCCACCTGACGTCATATATACAATTCCATGGGCTCTTATTGCCAACATGACTCTGGTGCTGCTAGTAGGCAAACGGCTAATCATCATCATCATCGTACTGTATGTGATAGCTAGTAAACGGTATTAAATAGACTATAGCTAGCAAACTAGCGTCTCACTAAGGGTTCGTCATCACTCCATAAGGTTTTAAACTATTACATTAAATATAGTCTGAGGCATCGCTGCAGGAGCTAAATATTATTTGGACAACCTGAAAATTTGTTATTAGTAAAGAAGGCGCCAGTTTTAAAGACTAACTGGTTAAAATAATTTATTTGTATGAAGAGAGAGTAATATCAGCGCTAGTTTAATTTCTACACACTCAAGCGTTTAGCCTGCTCCTCTTACTTATATCTACTGTATTATGTTCATCCTGGTCTGTTTTTATTTGATTTAATATGGTGGATTAAATGTGACAAAATTAAACATTAATATTGAAGTTTGTTATTTATTAAATTTATTATTAAAGTTATTTTCTTGTTGAACTCTCTATACGTAAAGCTAGCGTCAGAGTAAAGTGCAGAGCGTTAACTAGCTAGATATATTTACTCCCCCCAACTGAGGATGATTGACATATTTATATGTACAGTGCAATTCAAAAGTTTGTACCCCCATATTTGAATTCTAAAGATACCCCAATGTTAAAATACTTTTACTTAACAAATAAATAAAATCCAATACAGCACAGGAGTAACAGCCGGACAGCGACCCAAAACCTTGTATTCTGACTATTCTTGAATGTAGATTTGGTTACCGTATATGGCAGTCAGATTTATAATATCTGTACGTAATACTTTAATGTTTGTGTTACGCGTGAGAGTTAAGAGCACACTGAATGTCTTTAACGTGCTGTTTGTAATGTTATCATTATTCATTTCTAAAAGATGTATAATGTTGTCTCGTTTGGTCCACCGTACGGAGCTCCACACCGAACACGGTACATACCCGAACTTCTCACGTCTCAATCCTCACGTCCATTTTTTGTTGCATGATGGTGTTTCAAATGTGAAATGAAACGATGAGATGTTTGAAGTTTGACGCTTAATCTAAAAATATAAAATATATAAAAGGTTATATTAAAAGTTTTATGTTTAAGAGGATTTGTAAGGCTTTAGTTGACCTTTCCTGGTCCTAAAGCTCTGATGGAATGTATTAAAACTGTGTGTTGAAATATTTTGTGTGTGTGTGAGCAGATGTTCTACTGATAGAAATGAAATAAATTCTAATCTGAAATGCACAGTGACGTCTTCTGGTCTTTTCACTCAGAGATTAACCTGGTGTGTGTGTGTGTGTGTGTGTGTGTGTGTGTGTGTGTGTGTGTGCACGCACATGTGCGCTTTTTATATGAAATGAGATCAGTGACTTTGCCAAGAAACGAAAAAACAAAATGGGCAGTAAATAAAAAATTTAACAGAGTGCAAAAGTTTGTGCCCCCGTGACATTTTTTAAGAAAAAGCTCAATGTTTCCATTAACATAGAAAAAAATATTATAAATAAAAACTGGATGAATCCCAAGATCAAAATGGCAAAATGTACATACTTTCATTTGTTTGTGAGAAAATTTGGATATGAAACAGGCTAGAAGCAGGTAAACTATCTTGACATCTTTCCCAATAAGGGATACATTTCTGAAAGTGTTTCTTACTAATTGATTAAAATAACAGCAGTCCCAGTACGTATGACAGACACAGAAACTAATTCCTGACAGTATTTAGAGTTCTCTAGAGCAGCGGTATCACACTTGTTTAAGGAAATTAAACAATTCCAAGTGAGGTGAAAGACAAAAAATATATTAAAAATTCTCTCCGAACATGTCGGTGTTGTCGTTAGGAGCCCCTGTACACCTGCTCAGAGCTTACAGCAGAATGACCAGACTGCTTTGTGCTCACTAGAATGCTCTCGTAACTCAAATGATCACTGAACCACAAAACAGAGCAAATCCCTGAAACAGAAGACCACATCGGGTTTAACTCCTGACAGCCAGGACCAGGAATCTGAAGCTACAGTCTAACACAAACTGGGCATTTGTTCCAAAGGGCACAAACATTACTTTAGTTCTTTATTACACAACTCTTAGTGGTTTATATTAGTTACCTTGGATCGAGCACAAATTAAAATAGAAATAAACACCGATGTGGACCATATTTGGATCAAAGGTACATCAAGGTACAGCTTGTCTTCTCTTATGCTTTAGCAGCCTGTATGAGATCCTCTGGCTCAGATGATTGTTTTTGGGTCAGAAGGTTGCTGGTTCAAACCCCAGGCAGAGCTCAATGATATGATCCTGAAGGTCTGAGTGTCAGCACATGATGCTTAGTCTGTGGGAATGGAGAGAGAAAGGGACGTCTGTTGAGGTTCTACCTGGTGCCGGGTGTTGTTTGGGCTTCTTTTTTATATTTAGAAGATTCCAGTAAATATACTGTGATGAGCTGAATGGGCCGCTCTGCATGTAAAAGAGGAAGCTGTTTTTAAATTTGTAGACGTACACACCGGTACAATGCGCCAACTGGTCCATCAGTGTGTTGGTGTGTGAGCAAATCTATAGGCAGATGATGAACGTCAATCAAAAGACAAAAGTTCAATGAGCAACATCCGCCCTTATCCTGTTGTGATTTAGTGGTTTAGTGTCGTGGTTTCTGGTGCTTGAACTTCTTGGTTCAAATCTGAGCACTTGTTTTGGTTCAGCTGAGCGGTGTTATTGTGCCCCCTGTGCATCATTTATTGAGACAAGTCATTTTGCTTGTTATCCTGTGGTGGTGCAGTGGTTAGTGTCCTGGTCTCTGGAGGATCACTTTGTAGGTTCAAGTCTAAGCTTCTGCATTGGCCTTAGTTCATGATTCTTCCTTCTCTTTTTTTGTACAATCTATTGAGAGAAAAGCCCGAAAATCAACAATCCAATGTGTCCTGTTGTCCAAATCAGATCATTTTCCTAAGCTTTAATTCAGCTTGCCTCCTTTTCACCATTTATTAGGGCAAAAGTCAAGCGAGCAACATTCCTGTCTGTCTCGTCATGTCACAGTGGTTGCTGTCTTGGTTGCTTGTGGGTTTATATCCAACCTTTTGTTTTAATGAAAGCTCCTGGGTAAGCTCCTGTTCTGTTGTTGAGCCCCTCGCCCCAATATATTAAGACTAAAGTCCAGCGAGCAGCAGCTGTGTTGGTTTTACTTCAGGGTTTAGCCCATCTTCTGTCTACAGTACATTTGTGATGGCACAGAGGTTAACATCCTTGTTGCAAATTTTGAATTTATAGGTCCAAGTTTTTGTGGTAGCCTAAGTTCTCCTCTGCAACATTTGTTCAGGCAAGAACCCAAGGAACACGTGCAGTGGTGAGTGTCCTGGTCTTAAATGCTGGAGGTTCAAGTCAAGCTATTGCCTTAGTACATGGTTCAGTTCATCTTCTGTTGTTGTACCACCTTTGCACCATGTGTTTGCAGAGTTTTTAGTTTAGGGTTAATCTTCCCTTCAGTTGTTTTAAATTTGAACCAGACAAAAGTCCAACGAGCAAGCACCCTTCTCATCCTGTGGTGGCACAGTGGGTAGAGATGTGGTCTTCAGTACATAAACATGTGGGTTCAAGTCCTGTTTTTTACCTTTGGTCTCAGCTCAAGGTTAAGTGGAAAAAAAGTGAAATGTCCTATAAGCCCAACATCTAGCATGAGATCCTGTGGCTCAATTGGAAGAGTCCTTCCTCTGTGTGGAGAGGTTCCTGGTTCAAATCCCAGCCAGGTCTCAAGGACATGAACGTGGAAGGTGCAGGAAGGCCAGAGGGCGTAATCCAAAGGGGGGAAATTCCGGGCATCTGGCCCCCCCCAGGGTCCAAGTAGAAAAAGCAAGGGGTTATGGAGCTCGCACAGAGAGGTTCGACTTAGTTTTTTGCATATAAAGAGAATGCTGGGGGCGGGGGTAAAAAAACACACCTATCACCCACACTCCTTTTGAGCCCTTTAAGGATCCCCCTCTTCAATCTCACTCCTCCTACAGAACCACACACCAGGGACAAGCGAGATTTGAACCAGGAACCTCAGACTTGAGGGACGATGCTCTTACCACTAAGCCATGAATCCTCTCACGAAAAGTTCTTAGTGTTGTAGGGCCTTTGTCTTTTGAAATAACCACCATAAAATTAAAAAATATATAATAAAAAAGTAGATACAAGGGACACTCTGCAGGTGGCAGGCACCCTACAAAAACAGCACCTCTAGTGGCCAGTCTCATTAAAGAGACCACAGATGAGGGATCTTTAAGCTTATCCACCAAAAGTCTAAGCAAGCAGGAGTCACACCAGATTCCACTTCGTCTCCAAAGCAACTATCAAGGATGACTCCTATTTAGCCTTCAGCCACATTGACTCTTTATGGATAAGAATCAGATTTTTGGTGATGGCTCCTCAGTGGTAACCCTGTGCAATGATCCTGAAGTAACACAGTCAGAAATCCACATACAGAAGATCAGACTTCCGCTGGATGACCTCACCTCGATCAGCATGTGCCGACCGTACTGTTTACAAACCTCAATGTTATGGATCATTATGGATGACCGGAGGGATGGCAGAAACAGATTGTTATAAGATCCTACACAGAACCTTCTAAGGATTTTAAATCCTGAAAATGAAGTCAGTGGAGAAAATGCCAGTCTAAGGTTCTCGTTCCCGCACGATCAAGTTGTCATCTTTCTTTTGTACCATCACGAAACGTATCATTAAACCAGACAGAACACTTTTCCAAATTAAACTCCAGACGCCAAATCGTCTCCGCGTTCGAGAGACAGAGAGAGACAGAAAGAGAGAGACAGAGACAGATAGATGCTATAAAAGAGAGTAATCTTTTCCCTCGTAAAAGTTAACAGGGCTTTAAAGTCAAAGCATCTCGTAATGGCCACCGTGTCTGAACGAGACGAAGACCTTCAGTCATCGTCTTCATCATGTGAGACGAAGCGATAATAAATACATGACATGATATGATAAGCACAATAACTTTTCATTCCTAAAGAAGACGAGGTCGAGAGGGTGATATAATGATGAATTAAAACCACAGTACATCTTTCTGAGACACTGTGGAAACTGATATATCATTTTATTGCTTTTTATTAACTGGTTGAAAGTAGATGATTGAATGTGAAAAATGTTTACTTAACCTTTAAAGTTGAAAATGTTGAATATTTGATATTTGATTCAATAATTATTTAAATTTTACTTTGTCATAATAAAAAAACAATTTTCTGAATGACGACTCCGTCTCCGGGCTCACGACATGTTACAGCGTTTTACTGAAAATAATGTTTTTTGCTGTTTTCCATAGAAAATCAACTCGATGTTAAACAAAAAAAAAAAAAAAGAAGAAGAAGAAGAGAAAGAACTTGCTGAGCCGTGCCCGTCTGTCCTACTTCTCCACGTCCTGATTAAATCCCGAGTGATGGAGTGCAGCGTTGATTCCCAGCGGCTGATGATGAAACCGCGGCTGATATTTTTACATCCTTAGTGTGTGGATTCGATTTCGAGAAGTTATGAAGAGCTCGTCACGCTCTGCTGGACAGGTTTATTTTTAGAAACGTGAGATGAACAGAGAAGACTCTTCTACACATCGGTATTTTGTTTGTGCTGATACTCTCTCCAGGTGAGAGTTCGTGAAATGGTCAGTCTTTCTGAAGGCAACGTTTTGCTGATGGACTCTGATGTGCTCCAATCCTGGAGAGAAGTCTCCTACCTCGTGTTCAGGGTTGACCTGGGTCTGAGATGATCTCCAGATCCATCAAGAAGTGTTGAACCAAGACCATAAAGATAGGAAGGACATCAGGCTTCAGAACCTGAAAGCTTCTTCTCTTTGATGTGGTCGAGGAAGAGCTTCCACTTTCTGAAGGCTAAAAAACAAAACAGGCTTCTTTACAGACACACAACCAAGACATTTCTGTTAATGTAACCGCATTATCCTGTGTTTATAAATATTTCTTATATGTGAGGGATGTTCAAGTCAATCTGGGACTGGTGATGAAATTTCTCTTGGAAGAAGGTACAGTATAAAACAGGTGACTGACGTTTACAGAAGACTTCAAAGCAGTAATCGCAGTAAAACATGTGATCGGTACAAACGTTTTAAAGAAGGATAAACGTCTGAATACGTCCTGATCCATGGCTCTGGCGTACTGTGAAATCTTTCTACCTTGATGGTGTCCAAGCTCCAGTGAAACACTGGGATAAGTGCATTAGTGTATCAGGGGATTATATAGAGAAATAAAGGGAGATTTTACTCTCAGAACTGTTATTCTGTACAATCAAAAGTCCTGGTTTGACTTGAACGCTCCTCGTTAAGTAATTTCATGGCAGGTACCTCAACGTATTATTATTAATATTATTATTATTATTAGCCCCTATAGCTGCATTCTGTTCCTCATATAGTCTATACTTCTTTCTGCCATTTATCCTTTAGTTCCCTTCACACCCCAACCTTCGATAAAGCACTTATTAAATATGGATGACTATTTACACTATACACTGTATGTCTTTCCTCAGAGGACAGACCCAACACTTTTTTACAGAAACTGCAATAACTGTGGATTAAGGAAGCGATTCTGAACCACTAACTGGACTCAGATTGACTTTCATCTTGATTCGGAGTCTCTCGGGACTCCTGAGGAATCACACAGCAGCGGCTTTAACACTAAACATGCGAGAGGATGGAGGTAAAGATCCCGAGCGCGTGGGTTTACATTAACGCCTGGGTTTCGCCGTGACGTGTCAGAAGTTAACAGCGGATGTGAGAGAGGTTTTATTCTCCGCACACTGATGAACAACGACACTGAACTGGACACGCTGTAGCCTGACTGTTCCTACAGGATGTCCCATGAATCAGCTTCCTAATCACCGGGAGAGGCCGTGTGTGAGTTCAAGAACGTTTCTACAAAGTGGTGTTCATTACAGCATGCAGCTTTTTATTTACTTTAATAATTACAAATACAATAATACAGCGTAGTTTAGTGTTAACTTAATGTTTATACAACTTACACTTTAATAGAATCACTTATGAACAAATGAATGTTCTCTCACTTCTTCACTTCTCCACTCCACGGCGCTGATGCAGATCAGTGCACTTCTCCTATCGTTCCAGAAACTTCATTGCTTATGAGAAGATTTTCAGCTGCTCGTGAATCCTTTATTCGGTGCCACATCAGGACTGTCGTGGCGTATCGTCTGTGTTCCTGGAAATGCACCAGAATCAAAGCACAATCTTCAAATTCATCTTATTTTTTTATTTAACCACATAAAATCTTACACTTTTGTTTTGGTATAAATACCCAACAAGTCTCACATCATGTAGTGATCCGACTTTTTTAATGCAATGTTCAAAAACACTATGTAGTGATTTTATTGTGTTTAATTTAAATTATTTAACAAAAATAATTCTGAGGAGTTCAGAGCAAAACTGCACACACACTGATATGATTTCTGTCTAAGACTGTAAATCCAGCAGGTGGCGTGTTCCCTGATGTTACTGAGAGGAGTGCGTACAGAAAGCACGGAGTCACTTATAATAACTGAGGATTATAATCACTTACAGCACAGCGGAAAACATCACCCACTGAAGATCCTCCTTACGAAGAGAAAAAAACATCCAAAGAGAGAAGGAGTGAGAGGAAGAGGAGGAGGAGGAGGAAGAGGAGGAGGAGGAGGAGAGGAAGAGGAGGAGAGGATGAGGAGGAGAGGATGAGGGAGAATTTGTGGGTCTTTGTCTCCATCATGTGGAAATAAAACAGGTTGATGGAGGACTAAAAGAAAAAAAGAAAAAAGGTAAGTAAAGGAAATAAGGAGAAAGTAAAGGAAATATATACATTTTATATAATATATTTCAAGTTAAACCAACAACAATTAAAAATAAATCAAAACAGAAAATTACCAAGGAAAACCACTGGTGAAACAAAGTCTTTAAAGAAAAACAGTTAAAAAAGAGAAAGAAGGGGGGGGGGGGGATCAAGGAATAATTAGGAACCAATAAAGAAATAAAAAGACAACTATACTTATAAAAAAAATTAAACAGAGGGAAGAAAAAAAGAAAGAAAAAAAAGAAAAAGGGAAGATTAATACAGGTTAAATGAATCTTTTCCATGAATCTAACTAATAAATGTTATTATGAAGTGCTACATCAAGAACAAATAAATAATAAAAATAAAGGCTAAATTGGACCATATTTGGATCAAAGCTGTACATGATTTTCTTTTTTGCTTTTCTTCCCTTGTGCTTCCAATCAAAAGACAAAAGTCCACTGAGTAACGTCCTCACTTATCCTGCTGTGGTTCACCCACCGCCCATGACCCCGTCACCTGTTCACCTCGCTTGGATCACTTCTGGTACGTCCTGACCCCTACAGCCTGTCGACCGCATCAGGGAAACTCTAAAACTGCAGCTCTTGAGGGATGTTCCCGGCCTGCACGTGGGTGTGAGGGCTGGCCCGTGTAATCTGATCCAATAGACGAGTAACTGGAGCTCAAACGGCCTAAAAGGTTCATTCAGGTGTCCAGAGAAAGGAGTCTGAACACACAGTGTATCAGTGGATTTGGTGGCAAAAGGGGAAATATGGTGGTCATAATGTTATGGCTGAGCGGTGTATATTCACCTGTAGTGAGGAGTTACAAATGATACTCAGTGATATGATCTAAGACTGTAAATCCAGCAGGTGATGTGTTACTGAGAGGAGTGTGTACAGAAGGCACAGAGTCACTTATAATAACTGAGGATCATAATCACTTACAGCAAAGCGGAAAACATCACTGACTCGACGGATTCAAACTTTACCGAGTCCTTCCAAAGAGAAAAAACATCAAGGAGAGAGCAGTAGAGGAGATGAAGAAGTTACATTTGCATTTGTGGTTCTTTGTCTCCATCAAGTGGAAATAAAGTGCAAAGTACATTATAAATTAATTAATTAATTAATTAATTAATTAATTAATTTAAAAAATCTGAAAGAAACACTGAGGATGGCAGAGGACTGAAAAAAAGAAAAAAATATAATTAAAAACAGACAAAATTAAATATATACGTATAATATATATATGTATATATATTACAATTTGCAAAATGGTAAAGAATGAAATAAAGCAGAATAAAGCATAAAGGAAATGAAAAGAATGACAAAGTAAATATAATTAAGAGGATTAAATAAAGCAAAACGTATAGATACAGTTAGTCTCTGACTTACAAACATTCGAGTTACGAATTTCCGCAGATACAAACGGAACACGGTTCTATTTCTGGGTCAATTGCAGAAGTCGATCACGAGTATTATACAAAAAATAGACACTGTAGTGAACCAGATACCAATATTTACAATTATGTACAATATTTTCAGTGTGCATGTGTGTGTGTGTGTGTGTGTGTGTGTGCGCGCGGGAGAAATTATTCGGCTTCACCAGTTTCAATGAATCAGTCCGGGAGCACGATGATAAAAAAAAGTCCGTCCTATAAAGCTTCCTGATGATGAATAATCCTAATTTCGGAAAATCCTCAACAAAACAACGTCCAAGTTCACAGTCCAATACAGTGGAAAACAGCTCTGAGACTAAATGGCGTCTGGGGTTCACCCTCCCGAGATCCATTTCCTTAGGTGCGATTACATCTTTGGCCACATGATGGCAGTGTGGGGAAAGGGGACAGATTTAGTTGAGTGGATTGGTCTGCTTTAAATTGTATATTTCTGTCAAAGGCGTATAAGACTCACTTTGTCGGACTTAAGAACAAATCTGACTTACGAATGTGCTCCCGGAACAGAATTTGTTTGTAAGTCGGGGACGACCTGTACAATGAGAGCAAAAGTGATCAGGAAATAAGAGAAAGAAAATAAACTAATGTTTCACGGATATACCAGAACATTAACTATAAACAAATAAACAGTACACCAAAACTCCAACTAGATTAATGTTGAATAAATTAATATTGTATTGTTGGAGTGGTATAAGTTGAGACAACAGGTAACATTGTGTTCTTGAAAACTTTGGAGACACAGACTGAATAAACTCATTAAAAAAACTCACGTTGAGCCACAGAGATTTACCTTCCAGCACTTTGTTTTTTCAAGATATTTCCTCTTGCTAAAATATAATTTTTGCAGTGTAACTGATTCAAAATGTAGTAACTGATGATGTTTGTTTTGAATCATATTATTCTGTAGATCATGCGTCTATTACCTTGCACACCACAAGAGGGCAAACTTGCAGTTCAGGTGGTATGTAATATTGGACCTGTACTTTTAAATGAAAACAGAGAGAGAGAGAGAGAGAGAAAGAGCAGTGTTTTTACAACCTTACCTTTTTTCTGTTAGTTTGTTTTTTATTGTATTTTTAAAATACCTTTTGCTTCATTCTTTTGTATGATATAAATGACTTGTTCGGCCTGTGCTCTGTGCTGCTATAACAAACTGAATAAGTCACTCAGTCACTCTTTATAGCGCTTATCATGTACAGGCCCGGGGGGGACTGGAGCCTATCACAGGGGACTCAGGCACAAAGTGGGTTTCATGCCATTACAGGGTGCGCGCGCACACACACACACACACACACACACCTGAGGTGGGACTCAAGGCTGTTACACCACTTTGCCGCTGCTATGATTAATTATTAACAATTAATCGATCACTGGTTGGTAACATGTTCAACTCTGAGTTAAGGGAAATCATTAAATGCTTTCTGAACATTCTCAGTTCTCTGTAGAGGAAAGTGTTTAAGTGCAGTTCCCAGGAATAGACTTCACACACACACACACACACACAGTCACTCACTCAGACACAGAGGGAATTGTGGGTACTGGATGATTCTGAAGACAGATGAGCTGTGAATGTGCGGCTAGACGTCTGTCTCGCTGAACGGACAACATGTGATACGTGAGCGTGCAGGACTCAGACCCGGGATTACTGGAGCAGGAGTCACATGATGTGTTTTCTTTTTGCTGCTTAACTGATGTTTGCTGTCTCTTGACAAAATAAAGTAAACCATGAGAAGTCAGTCAAATGAGAATTTTCCATCTTTCTCTCCCGTTCTGTCTTCTGCCTTTCTCACTTCTGTATTAATTTCAGTCTAAGTCATCTGTATTTATATAATTAAGTGTAATACTGACCTTTATTTTAATCCTATATAACCTTTATACTGTATACTGAACTGCCTTATTATTATTGTTCTTCTTCTTATTATTATTATTATTGTGTTAAATGTCTCTTCTTTCTCTGCGTCCTTCCATTGTTTATTTTTTTTCTCTTCTATTCAACTCAATGTTCATGCATCTCAGAGAACACTCAGCAGTGTGTGTGTGTGTGTGTGTGTGTGTGTGTGTGTGTGTGTGTGTTAGGACTGGCTGTAGATTCATTCAACTGTGACTGAGTCACACACAACCCAGAAAGTCCCAGCTATAATCTACAGGTGATGCTTAACATATCACACTATTAAAACAGCAAGTGATAGTAATGATGTCACTATGCCAAGGACATTTAGCTTTACATACTGTAACTTTATCATATAATTTTATCATAATTGTCCTCAGAGACCTGCTACAGTGTTGGAGATCATTGTTGAAGTGATGGAAGATAAGAGTGTTCAGTAAAAACCAGAGCTATGTTTAATAATAAAGGTCATGTGACCTGACAAGGCCACACTATATTCTATTCCAGAGTGATGGGCGTGTCAGGGTAAGAAGGGAAGCGCATGAAGCGATGCACCCATCATGCATAGTGTCCA
>JAQMYL010000023.1:1875464-1885873 GCA_030014365.1 Clarias pachynema | reverse complement strand
GTTGATGTTAATTGATGTTAATATGAAGTCCAGGTAGTTATTGGAGACTCAGGTAGACTTGTAGGAAATTCCAGTCCAGAACTATCGAACTGTCAAGTCCTCAGAAAAACAGCTGCCAACACCAGTCGAGGCCAGAACCGTCTTCATGGTAGAGAGAATCATCCCCAGACACCAGACGCATCCCATATATACGGGTGGGAATGAAACTGTACATAATGTGCACCAGCAAGTAGTAATGGAGAGAATGAATCAGCAAGTAGATAACCAGCAATACTAATAAAAAAGAGGATGCAGTGAATGAAGGATGTGACCGCTGTGCAGTGAAGACAGAATGTATATGATCATGTTTATTGGGATGTCAGAGAAAGAGATCTCACTCCTGACACAGAGCAGAGTTACTGTAAAGTCTAATTGCAGTCGGCAGTAAAAGACACAGCGGAGCTGAAACGCGCTCTTACTGAAAGTGCTCCGCTGTTTATCCAGCAGGTTGTGGAGGAGATGTGAGGTGTTCTCCAGGATGGTTAACAGTTTGTGTAACACCCTTCTCTCCACTACGAGCTTCAAATACTTTACAAGGAAGTGCCCAGTATTGAGCTCGCCTTCTTGATGAGTTTGTAGCTTTAGGAAGCCTGGTCTGGTCTGGTACCCTGTGTCACACTGATCGGAAGTCGGGGGTTCGAGCCCCAGCACCACAAAGTTGCCACTGTTGAGCCCTTAACCCTATATGCTCTAGGGTCGCTGTAAGCTGCCTGATTCAAATAATTGAATGTTCTATTCTATTGTATTCTATATACATTCCGTACATCACAAGAACAAAAGTCATTAACGTGTAAGATTCCCAGAGACAGACAGATGATAGGAAATACATTTGCATTATCTGGTTAGACAAAAGAGCTACAGTGAACACGAGCTGTTTGGATGTACAGTATATTCATAAGGATACAGGTTACAGGAAGTGTTACCATATAAGGAAACAGGAAGCATAATAAGGGGGTTGTTTTATGCTCATAGCAGCATGGGAAAGATCAGATCATATTACAAAACCTTACAACTTACGATAAGGGCAACATCAAAGTAAAAACACATCATAAGTTGAAAATGGACTTCCAATAATACACCTAACCTAGCAAACTTTAGAGCTTAGCCTAGATGAAACATACTTAGGACACTTACATTAGTTAGTCAAAACATACTGTACATCGTAGATTAACAGTTATTTATCATTGTGAATCCTGTAGTTGAATGGTCGACGCCCAGCACGAGAGAGAACTGCACATGAGTCAACAGGGAAAAATCAATATGTTAAAATCCAAATGTAATTTGTACCAAATGTTTGTTGCTTTTGCAACATCATGTGTTGTTGGATTTTCCACTGAGTTTATGCTTAATTTAGTCGTAGCCAATTCCAACCACATCTTTTCAAGCTACTTCATGTAACGTTGCGAAGCGGCGTAACACACTATCCGCCCCTTCTGGATCCATGAGCTCACAGATGCCCATGATTGACGTGACAGGGTGTGTGCTCCATTCCTCCCTGAGAGAGCACGTCTGTTGTCTAGACTCTTGGCTACGGATGAATGTAACATCACCCGGGAATCCAGCTCACGTTCTCCGGGTGATAGTGGATAGATAACGTTTCCATTACGTGACTCATGGGGGTGAAAGATACAGTAGCTATTTAACCCTGTAAGACTGCGGCACTGTAGCAAGAAAAAGTGAGCAGGAATGTTGATTAAATGAATCATGATTGATGGCACGAGGTAACGTTAGAGAGAGTTAAATGTAAATCCATGGAGCGAAATCGTTTCTAAGGGATAAATGAGTTTTCAGCTTTAGAGCGACATTAAAAGGTATTTGAGGTAGACTTGGATTTACACTCATCGGCCACTTTATTAACTGTTTGTTAATGCAACTGTGTTTTGGATCATTGTTGTGTTGCATCACCCAACTTCTGCAGAGTTTCAGCTGACATACAGACATTCTCACATTATCCTGAAGAATTGTTTGATACTCTTGGGAATTCATCTTCACTCTATGACTACAAATTGGCCACGCCCTGGTGTAGCAAAGCAGCCCAAATCATGATGTTTCCTCCTCGACCTTTTTTACGTCAGATGTAGTGCTGCATGTTCTTTCCAAATAGTTTAGTCTTAGTTTCATCAGATCACAAAACATTTTGCCAAAACCGCTGTGGAGTGTCAATGTGCTCTTTCACAAACTTCAGGCATGCTGCGATTGCATCGCTGATTTAATGTTCAGCGATGTCCTTTTTAGTAAGTAGCAGCTTCCTTTGTGGTGTCCTGCCATGAACACCCTACTTGTTTAATGTTTTACGTACTGTAGACTCATGAACACGGATGTTAGCCAGTTCCAGTTATGCCTTCAGATCTTCAGCTGTCACTCGGGGTTGTTTCTTTACCTCATTGATGAGTCTTTGTTGTGGTCCTCGGGAAAGTAAACCATGTAATTCCAAAATGCTCAAATACTTTTTCTTGCCAATGTATTTAATTTTCCAGTCCAATCATTCATATACATTATTTTAGATTGGCTTATATTCACCTCTTTCTTTTTAAAACCTTAAAAGTGATTGTAAGTGTTCAGGGTTCAGCATAGTGTAGATTAGCAGGATGTATCTTATTGTGGCTCATTTGTGGCCAAAGGGTCAGTTTTACACACAACCCTACTACAGATAAATCCTGAGGATCACTGGAGCGGGTCAGAAGATCTCTGTGTGACTTATGAGGTGCCGAGGGACGAGATCAAGCCGAGACCACAGGGGTCCACCTTCTCCTCCAGCAGCTGAAACAGGAGAGCTGTCAATGCTTTCAGACAAACACACACGCACACACATAAAGAATTGTCTGAGTTTGTCACGTCCCCCGTAGACATTTCCACATGTTTGGGATATTAAAGGAGTTCCTGGGAGGCTGGTGTTTCAGATCTGAAGCAGGCGTACTGAGAGAACTTTCTACCTTGATGGTGTCCAAGCACTAGTGAGACACTGGGATAAGTGCATTAGTGTATCAGCGGATTATATAGAAACATAAAGGGAGTTGTATTTTGTGGCTCTCCACAGAAGTGCGCTGCTTCTTACTTTCTTATCGATGTGTTAAATTACAGACACTCTGGCCTGAGGTCACGTTCCCACTTTCTAACTTGTTAAAGTGCAGAAATACCAGATTCCTGCGTGCGGCGTATCTCTGTGGTGTTTATTATATTTGGACGTGTCCTCAGGCTCTTTCTGGTCACAATTACGGCCTCTTCCCCAGGCCTGCAATTTCACATTTCCACACTTAGCCAGGCTGCATTTAGAGGGGAAAATCCAGACCTGACACTGGATGAAGGATGATGCTTCGTGATGCTCGATTGAAGCGTGCGCTGAATCCTTTGTCCACAAAAACCGCCGGGTTAAAAATAAAACCGGGGCTAGTCGAGTTCATCTGCTTTTCAGAAACAAGACGGCGAGGGGAACGAGCTCAGACCGTCCTCTCCTATGCATACATATTATTAATATTGAAATGTTTAAATACAAATATTAACCTGAAACAAATAGAGCAGAGACCTGAATGAGGATTGGACAGTGTTATAATTGTATTGCATACAGATTGATAAAAAAAAAAATGAACAGATGCAAAAGAATTGAAATCTGTGCTATAGAATTAACAAGATAAACTGACATTAATCGTAAGATCTGTATGCTTTGTTACAGTCAGAGGTACAGTTATATTTTTGTACCGTAGCTTAATCATTTTTACTGTATAACTTTGTATGAAAACGTGATTCGTTTGTGCATAAACGACTAAAAACACAAAATGAGACCCTCCCCAGAGGCACAATTCAAGTCATGACCATCCATACCCTTTTCTTTAACTCTTTCTTTCTTTACAGCTTCACTGTATTAAAAGATCAGGACAAACCCTCTGTGACATCACCCTTAAGAGTTTTGATGATCATCACCATCTTGACAGGAGCTGACTCCACCTAAACTCTGATTAATCCATAGAAGGGCAAACAAACAGAGCCTGGCTGTCTTTTGAAACGTGCCTACCTAACTCAGTTAGCTAAAATGCTAATCTAATCCAATGATAATTTACAGGCTAATGTATTTGACTGAACTCCATCATCCGTAGCCTACACATCATATGGTGTCAACTCCTACATATCTTGTAGCACGTTAAACTACACCGCTACCAGTTAGCTGATTAACGAAAGTGATGCATAGGAGACATGTAGCGGTTTGACACAGCCACTACAACTGTACCTCAAATCAGCCACACCCCTATTTATACATGTGTTTATGGTTTAATATAATTTTAACTGATGAGTTACATAAAAATTCACCCCTGTGCATTTGTCATGAATAGAAAAGCTAGCTGTGGAGTTCAAATTATTATTATTATTCCTTTTTGGTTAAGCTGTAAACTTATTTTTAAATTTATTTTAAAATGTTATTTTTTTATTATTTATTTATAAAATATAATATTTATATTTTTATGTTTCAGGCTAATGTGTGTATGTGTGTGTGCCCTGCGATGGATTGGCACCCTGTTCAGGGTGTACCCTGCCTAGTGCTCGAAGCTTCCTGGGATAGGCTCCAGGCCCCCCGCGACCCTGAATACAGGATAAAGCGGTATAGAAGATGAATGAATGAATGAATGAATGTTTCAGGCTGTAAACTGTTTATTTTTGTTGTAAAAGGACTCACTTTCAGAGCGAGCCCCCAGTGGACATTCGAGGAACTGCACGTTTTGGCCTTATATTTCAGAACCAGCAGTTACCCCATGTTTCAGCTCAGGGTCAGCTAAGTTTACTCACTTACTCACGCATCGTCTATACCACTTTATCCTGTATACAGGGTCGCTGGGGGACTGAAGCCTATCCCAGGAGGGCACGAAGCAGAGTACACCCTGGACGGGGTGTCAATTCTTCACAGGGCACACACACACACATACACACACTCACATGCTTATTCACACACACTACTGGCAATTTGGGAACACCATTTAGTCTAATCTTTATGTCTTTGGACTGTGTCAGGAAACTGGAGTACCTGGAGGAAACCCACCAAGCACGAGGAGAACATGCACACAGACCTGAGACGGGAATCGAACCCTCGACCCTCGAGCCACCGTACCACCCAGCCATGTTTAGTCCTCAGTTATTATAATGTATTATAACTTTTCATGTGACTAAGTACACCTATTCATCAACGTTCATGTTAAAAATACCTCCAGGATTTATTTGATTTTATTTTAACACATTTACTTTGGACAGATTTGTCATGTTGTACAAACTGTTTAAACTAAATAAATAAAGTTTAATTAGCGTTAAAAAATATCAAGCTGTTAAAATGATTATACATTCTTTGAGAATGATTTAAAAAAAAAATCAAATTCTTTTTTCTTTAACACCTTCTGACCAATCAGAATCCAGAGTGTGACATCACTCTTCAATTTAAAAGTAAATTCTTTTCTCTTCCTGAATATAAACCTGAACATCGTCTCTGAGGGCTGCAGACGGAGATGAGGAGAGACAGAACACACCGTTCTCACTTCATTCACTTGGAAACGACGGGCTGTGACGATTCATTCGTATTCGTGTCACATTCAAACACACACAGGGTCTAGCTGGTCTTAAAGGTGTAAATAGGTATTCATAATTATCCGTCTCTGACTTTTAAGAGCATGTACTTACTTTACATCCAGCATCATGGTTTCTCTTTATGTCGTCCTGACATTTTTTTCTTTTCATGATAAAGAAAAAAAAAAGTTTGTTTCTGGGCCGGGACTGAGACCAGATAAGATTTGTAAGATTTTATTAGATCGTACAGTTATTTATGCTTCCTTCCTTCCGTCCTTCCTTCCTTATCTGACTTCTCCACCATGACAACACACACACACACACACACACATACCAACTCTGTCCCTATAGAGGAACACAAAAAACACTCCGCTGTCTCTTTTTTATTTACTGCTCAGTTCTCATGCATGGACTGTTTCCTGCATTTCTGTTTTTCATTTTATTCATGTTTCTCAGACAAACACACACACATTTAAAGCTGTAAGGTTAGTGTTAGTGTCTAGTTCTTTGATGACGCTGCTGATTTCTCGACGTTCGTAATTTTTCATGTCAGATTTGAGTTGCGTTTTCACAGACGCTCAGACTGTTTGGGTTTTCACTGACACGGCTAAATAAACGCCCCGAGTCTAATGCACACACTCACGTCCCCCTTTTATGATTTATGAGCTCAGCATGCACACCCACACATACACACGTACACAGCACTCAGTGTGGGAAATACACTCCATACATTATCTTATTTAATGATCTAAAGATAGCGTCAATAAAACATCATGATATTTAATTCAGAATTTCAGAATCACCCTGGTGGACGAGGCTGATCCAGACAGCAGAATGATATCGTCGTAATTTTGGGCATTTTTAAAGGAAAGACAAATATGGTAAAAGTTTTGTTCTGTCAAGCAGGGAGAACATTAAAATGTCTGGAATTGGGTTAAGAACTGTCTTACACATTATTAAACCCTGGAATGATAGAGCTGAACCCCCTTCATGAAACACCCGGAATAAGCGTGATGGGAGATCGCTTAAACTCTTGGTGAAGTCACATGTTAAAAAATGTTCAGTAGAAATCACAGCTACTGTGTGTTTAATAGGGAAAGTAAGAGAATGTCCACATACACACGATGTGATGAGAACTCACGGGATTGGGACTAAACAGCTGTGTGTCCATAAGAAAACCACTTGTCATCAGATTCAGTTTGTTAGGGAGGATAAAGACTGGACTTTGGAGCAAAGGAAAAAGGTCCAGACTGACCCTATTCCAGAGTGATGGGCGTGTCAGGGTAAGAAGGGAAGCTCATGAAGCGATGCTCCCATCATGCATAGTGTCCACTGTACAAGCCTCTGGAGACAGTGTTATGATCTGGGGTTGATCAGTTACTCAGGTCGAGACTCAGCAACGTTATGGGGCAATAAAATGAAGTCAGCTGATGAACTGAATGTACTGAATCACCAGGTTATCACATCTATGGAGGTTTTCTTCCTATGGACATATTCCAGGAGTGTGAATGAGTGAGAACAAAAGAGAATTGATGAACTAAAATTCTTCCCTGGTCATGGACCTGCACTGTCCCTTAGGTACATTGATGACAGTTTTAGGATAGTCACTGTAACTCATTTGTAGAACATCAGGTGTTTCTTCTTTCTTGACATTTCATCCAGCCCATGGCGTTTACATGGAGTTTCACATTCTCAGACACTATGCATTATTATACTTTCTCCAAAAAAGTAACTAATGAAGAGCTTGCATGACCTCAACTGATGTTCTGACTCGAGTAAGTTTTGAAATTGTCCATCAAAAATGTAATTAAAATATTTAATTCAATTCAATTCAATTTTATTTATATAGCGCTTTTACCAATGGCCATTGTCTCAAAGCAGCTTCACAAAAATTAAAAGAAAATTTGAAATGAAAATTTATGGAAGCGTATGTGTGAGAATTCCATAAGGAATACTCACAATACTATCCCATAAGGTACACATCTGGAATCTCTAATTATTTACAACATACCTTGAATCTAATCAAATTGATCTAGTATTTTTTATTTTAACAGTGTTATATTCTATTACAAAAAAAAATAAAAATACAAGACAATGATTATTAAAACTATTTGTAAAGTAATTTAAATTATGATTTTCTTGTATATTGGAAGAGATTTCATTCATTTTAAACATTTAATTCTAGAAAGAATAAAAATATAGAAATAAGATTACAGTACTGTATCTACAATTATAATAAGAAAAAAAAATCTTAATAATGATGTGTTTAAAAATAAATAATCTTATAATAAGAAGTAGTAGATCAATTGGACTCCATTTAAGATATTATTACATGCTTATATCTTTTTTTTTTTTTTTTTTTTTACAGACACACACATGTACAATGCATGAGTACAAAGGCTAAAGACACGTGTGTGTGTGTGTGTGTGTGTGTGTGTGTCCAAATACTGAGCACTTAACAAGTATTAAAACTTCTACAAGTAGTTTACAATTCACAATGCACTGTGATGATTACTGATGCTTAATTATCATCCCACTAATCAAACACTGATGGAAATTTTTACTTAAACCCAGAGATCAGAGATTTGGCCTTAAAATCACGACAGTGCTTCTGCATGCCTGCGCCTTAAATGTTCCCCGTGTAAATGTATTAAGAGCCAGTGAAATTACAGGATCTAAACTAAAGGATCAGCTTTTATCACTCAGCCCTCCTCACACATCACTGCAGGAGCTGTTTATTTTCTTTCCCGTAAGAGACACGATACGTTCAGTGTAAGAAGAGGAAACTAATTTCCAGCCTCAGATCCCTGGAACGACATGGAATAAGATGTCTTTAAAAACTGCCATGGCACAGGCACATTCCACATGCTTTATATCAAAACCCTAAACTAATATTGTGTTACATGGATGCCGTTGCACATTTTATTAAACAAGCAGAGGAAACTGATGTTAATCAGACTTTAATTAGAACCACTTCAGAATGCCAAGTCGAGTCTAAAAGTCTACAGTACTGTAGTTTTATTTTATAAATGCAATTTGACAAGAAAAAAAGCCTCCACAGTCCTTTTATCAACACAAACACATGTTGATTAAAGCGGCAGTTTGTAATTTTTGTTAAGAAAACTGCAATGAAATCAGTAACAAATGTTTAACTTTTCCTTCATCTGGAACCTCAGACGCAGCGTGTATTGTTGTGTTGGAAAGGGGTGGAGCTAAGGAGTTCTGTTCCAGCTGGGGGTGGGGCTAATTTCAGGGCCAGAAAATGTAAACGCTTATAACAAACTTTTTTATTAAAAAATATACAAAGAAACAAACAAACAAAACAGATCCATTTCATGGCAAGAAAATTAATATTTAATAACTATTTTGTTCCAGATATAAACAAATAAATAAATAAATAAATAAACTTTATATGAGTAATTATTTAGATTTAATAACTATTTTGTTCCAGGTCTAAAAAAAATTTATAACTTTAAACTTTATATAGCTAATTATTTTATTGACCAGTAATTATCAATAATACATAATACTGATGAGAATCAGTCCATCATACACATTTACATTAAGTGGCAGTTTGTATTAATATCAAGTGCAGACTATTAAAATCTCAGAATGATCGACTATTTCACATGGGTTCGCTAGTGATCAGTTGATTGATGCTGTAACACTGTGTACACTACAGGTAGTTACAGAGCACCGAAATAAAATAATGGCTGGATAATCAACGCTTCCATCATGTAGCATCTGTGATGGAATGATTGTGGCAGATGGGAGGAAACTGGAGTTCCTGGAGAAAACCCACACATACACAGAGAGGACATGAGAAACTCAACACAAACAGCGAGCTGAGGACCAAACCAGGAATTCTCTCATTTTTAATATACTATATTAAGAATAATAATAAACAGTTTGACAGCAAAATGAGGCGAATCCATTCTGGCAGATTTGAGAAAGTCGGAAATCATGCAAACAGTTAGTTGTTCATGGTTTCTTTGAATCATATTATACTGGAGAGACAGTATATTATGTCAAAATTGTTTGGGTTACATCAGTGTGAATTTTGTATGATTTTGCAAAATGCTATAACTCCATCTCCCACAGTTTTGGCGCAATTGATAAATCAAGAAGCAGCTGCATTTGTGTCAGTGTAAATACGCAATTAAGCATCATATAAAGATTATATTTTAATTAAAAAAAAAAGTGAATTCATACTTAGATTGTGTTTTTGTAGTGAGTCACTGCCAGCAAATTAGTTTAAGGAGAAAAATTTGTGTTGAGTTTTGTTGCACATAAAAACTGTTTGATTACAACAACTGTTGTCAATCACTACTGCTCTCTAATATTGTTACTTTTTCTTTTTTACTGTGTTGCTTATTGTATATGAATTATATGTAGTTTATTGTATAAGGGTGAATCAAATGAAAAGCTCAGAGTTATATACTGTAAACGAGAGAAAAAACCTGTTGCATTTTGCTACTGCAGAAGTAGGTATGTAAATAATAATGAGAAGAATACATTTTATTTATAAGTGTCTTTAAACACACTTTCTATCTGCATAATTAAAAGAAAGGTTTCGTTATGTACATTGGTCAAAACTCGCTCTTTCAATGATATCTTTATTTTTTATACCTTAGAGGACCAGAAACCAGTCTCAGAAAAAATTATTCCGTTTGTACAGTATGTCTGTCTGTGTCTCTGCCCAGACAGATTATGTCACAGCAAAACTGTCTGGACAGAATTTACTGAATCTTCTGCAGTCCTTAGATCTCTGCCTGAAGTTTAACCTGCACCATAAGTGAAATCTAAATGTTGAGTAAAAGTGATGTTAT
>JAQMYL010000023.1:1824497-1835768 GCA_030014365.1 Clarias pachynema | reverse complement strand
TGATGAACCCTGGCATTACCATCTTGGAATATGTTTAATGCCATCAAGGAAGAGAAACTCCATAGATGTGATAACCTGGTGATTCATTACATTCAGATGGTCAGCTGACTTCATTTTATTGCCTCATAACGTTGCTGAGTCTCGACCTGAATGACTGAATCAACCCCAGATCATAACACTGTCTCCAGAGGCTTGTACAGTGGACACTATGCATGATGTGTGCATCGCTTCATGCGCTTCCCTTCTCACCCTGACACACACATCACTCTGGAATAGGATCAATCTGGACTCATCGGGTCACATGACCTTTTTCACAGCAACAGCTCACAAGGATGCATACAGCTGACACTCAACGTAAACAGATAATTAAAAAAATATATATATTTTCTATAAAGAGAAATTTATTTAGTCTCTAGCGTCAGCGCTTTGTAGCATCTTCAGAACCGAGGAATTTACACTATGTGACTTTTCTTAGTAAATTAAAGAGAGAGAGAAAGTCAAAGCTGAGGGAACAAACGTTTATACACTGCAAAAAAACACCTTAGCAAAGTGAAAATATTTTTTAAGTCCTAAAGTTTACAACAATCCAAATATATAATGATTACGTTTATTTCTAGTCAAATGTTAGCAAAATTGCAGGTGAAAAAAATCTTGTTCTATTGGCAGATAATTTTGCTTTTGATACAAGCAAACGAACTGAACGCCAGCTAAGTTGCACGTACGTCCAGGAGCCCTTCAGGTCTTGTTTGCATCAGTGAAAAGCCAAACGAAGCGAGTTTATATATTTATTGTGGGTTTTTTGCATTTTGTGGAAGATTTAGTGAAGACATAGCACCATGGGTCCCAAAATTGTTATCAAGGATGGTAGCAAGAATAAAACTTTTTTTTTTTTTTTCAGTTAGGAGCTGCTTTCAGTTCGGTTTTAACGCAACCGGTGCCAAGAGGAATCATAAATTAAGGTTAAGTGAGGTTTAATGTCTATTTATTTCATATTTTAGTATCATTTTCTAAATGTTTCAATTGTTTTTATATGCGAAAATATGATTATAGTGTGGGAAATTGGTAATATTGGTAATATTTTATGTTGCCTGGAACGGATTATCTGCATTTACATTATTTCCTTTGGGAAAATGCATTTCACAATATGAAAACTCACCTCCGGAACGGATTACATTTGTATCCCAAGGTACCGCTGTATTTTACTTGCTAAGCTGCTAAAATTTTTTGCAGCGTAGCCGCTATAATGTAAGTGAAAACTAAATTGATTTGTAAACACTTTAGGATCCGCTGTTAAAGGGGAACTTCAGTAACTCCATGAGGAACTCCACAATCCCAGTGTATAATATACAACAAGCATTTAGTCTTCATAGCAGAGCACAAAGTACCCAAACCTGGGCAGATTATTATTCATCTGAGAGCGGGAAGAATCTGCACACAGTCAGAAGTGAACTGAAACATCTGTAAGGACAGGAGGATAAACACGGTCGTGGTACTGAGCTTCAGTTCAGTCCAGACAAAATATTCATTTTGGTTTTGAGCTGCTTGTGGTCGAACAGAGCGGGGTCACTCGAGTGCAAACGTGGAAGACTGGCACCTCGTCCAGCATAGACACATGTCCTCGTTCTTCTTGTCTCCACAGTGTAAAAACAGTGTAGGTAAAGTACAATCTATTCCATCTAACTATATAGAACTTATATTCAGGCAGCACACACACACTTCAATCTTCCCACTCTGTACATGCTGTGTATTTAAAACCTTGTTGCTGAATTCGATCCCAGTTCAGCCTTAGCATGAAGCTAATCCGCTAATCTGACGGTGCCTGCTCGGCCAGACTGAAGAGTGTTATTGTGTGTTTCGTGAGGGAGCTCGGAGATAATCTGACAGTCGCTTCCTGTTAAACATGAACACACTTCGAGTTCAGAGGGAGCGACTCAAAACGGGGGTGGTGTGCAGACTTAATCTCTACTTCTTGTCGGTCTAAGCGGGGGATTGTTCAGCTCCCAGAATGCGTTTGTAATACAATTGGGAAATTTCTTAAACATTATCCCTTAAAAGTGCATTATGGGTGTTTTGCATTGGATAAGCTGCAGCACATTGTGGGGATTTCAGAAGTGCACTGGATGTTCGAAAGAACGCCTACAGACAGAGTGATTATAACGTTCTACACGGACAGGAACAGATTTCCAGTATTGTTCCTGAATTACGTCTATAGCAATTAGAAATTATTCAAAACTATTGGGCGTGTCACAGAGATGGGCAGGGCTTCACTATGTATTCATCCTCATCACACTAAACACTCCACATGTGCAATACACAATGTACATGATTATTCACACTTCAAGTGTTTGATCATTAGATAAAAAAGGCTTTGTCATCATTGTAGTGATACAATGGAATTTGTTAGAAGGTCACATGATCAAAACTTCACACTCAATTATAAGTTATTAATATAAATGGTATTATACAGTAGTTAGTTTCAACCGAGTAATCTGATTGGACGAGGGGCATGCCATGAGTGCTGATAATAGACAATAACAGCGCTGTGACGTTTAACTCTCTGTATGAGTGGGCATGTCCCAGATGTTGTCCAGTGGTTAATGACACTAAATGTGGGTCTCAGCGTGGGTGAGAGTAGGTCTGTACGGTCTGCAGTACTGAGGAGAGAGCAGCTATCTGACAAAACCCACATTCACAACCAGTCACAGAAGCACTTTCAGTAACAACACACCCGACAGAATCTTATGTCATCTTAAACTACACGTCGTCTCTGCAATAATCACCTCTAAGTTGTTCTGAATCGCCTCTGAACCGCCTGTGCTGTTCTGTTCATGGCTCACGCAAGTAACAAAGCTAACTAGCTAACATGTAGCTGAATCCCAAATCCATCTCTAACCCCTGATCAAGAGCACTACTTGATGTGTTGAACAAGGGATTGTACACCCTACATAGTGCACTAGCTTTCCAGTTAAAACTATTTGGGATTCGACCACAGAACCCTGAAGTTAACAGAGCTGATATTCTAAAGCGGAATAAGTGGAAATACAAAGTAAATCTGGTGAGTTTCTTAGTCATGGTTGGTTAATTATTAAATTTAATGTGGGAAATTATCTGCGGATCCTGGTATTTTTAGCCTTGCTGTTTACTAAATCTCTGAGATACTCTGGTTAAACTTTCAGCAGTCCAAATAGGGATTTAGGATAATAAAACTACCTATCGAGTGCACTATATAGTGAATAGGGTGGAGACAACGCATTGCGATTTGCCATTTGACAAACTCCAAACGTAACTGAACTGAACTGATGAGCACTCGTCACTTATTTACAGTGATATAAGGGAATAAGTGTATAAGGGACTAAAAGGGACACGTGTTTCAGGTTTTAGATCAAGCTCTGGGAAATTAAAAAATGAAAAAATAAATAAATAAAACAAACCAGTAATTTTCTGGTAAAAAAAAAAAAAAAAGGGCGGAGCACAATCTGACTTTTTAAAAAGGAATAACTTCCTGCATGTGGTGCTGTTATAGGAAAATAATCAATGAAGCGCTGCTAACAGAAAAGTTACTGGAGGCTTTTTTCATCAACATGAAATTAATAGTATTTACTGTAACAATTATCAAGCATCCCTAAAAATGAGCTGTTGCTACAGAAACAATAACGTAAATGGGCTTTAATCTGAACCTGTGATGAGCAGCCATGTTTACGAGTGTCCCTCGGTTTCGCTCTGCATTGTTTACTATTTGCGACCGGGCTGCTATTGTGGTCCTTTCAGGCTAAAGGTTGCCAGATTGTCCAAGAAATCCCCAAACATCAAGAACAGAACAAAGCCCCTCTTCTTTTCCGGACTTTTCCACTCCATTTGAGCCAAAACCTCGAGCAGTCTGCCGTGACCCTGGCTCAGGTCTAGTGGACTTCCTCCTCGGTTCTGTCCCAAACCCGAGTCAGTCAGCGAGAGGTGTTGGAGGACCACCAGCATGATCCACAGGACCGGGGACAGACAATAAAAACATCGCTGTGGCTAACTCTCACTCAGGCCTCTTCCCACGTCTGAACCCAGCTGACCTGTGTGCGTGCAGGAACACTGAGGGACTGTCTAAAAGTGGCACAGCCAATGTGGGAAGGAAGCAGCTGGTGTGTGTGTGTGTGTGTGTGTGAACAGGATTTTCACACAAAGTCAATATACAGTATGTTCAACTTATGCTAACACTACACCTCTCTCTGGCTTAGCTAACTTACTCTTGATATCGCTGATCCAACTCTTTATGCTTCACCACAAAAGGAGGCGGGTCTAACCTAGCTAGTTAACCCACTGAATGAAAAAGACCCGATAATTAAACGTATTCAATGAGAGAAAGGTCACACAGGGAGCAAAAGTAAAAAAAAAAAAAAAAACACACGCATACTGCTGAGGAGCAGCCTTGAGAGAGGCAAAGCTAGCAGAGCTAAACTAGCAAGAATAAAAATTTATCCTGGCAAGTAAAAAGAGTTAATCCTGTAGCTAACCAATGAGTGAGTGAAAGCTAACCTTAAAATGCAAATCAAATAAGGCAACATGAATGTATAAAGACAAACTAGCAGAATTACTATAGAGGGACAGGGACATGTGAACGCCGTAGCTGATGAGTGAGTAAGCTAATCAACGTGTGAGTGTGAGGGGAAGCTAACCTGGCGAATTAAAGCTAACCTATAGAGTGAAAGCTAACTTTGTGAACTAAAGCTAACCTAGCAAATAAAAGCTAAACTAGTGAGTGAAATTTTACTTAGTGAATTAAAGCTAAGCTAACGAGTGAAAGCTGACCTTGAAAATAAAAGCTAAACTAGCAAGTGAAAGCTAACATAGCAAATTAAAGCTAACCTAGAGAGTGAAAGCTAACTTAGTAAATTAAAGCTAAGCTAATGAGTGAGAGCTAACCTTGTAACTAAAAGCTAAACTAGCGAGTGAAGACTAAAAGGCTAACGGGACCAGTAGTGCTGCTTTGTAACTGCATGATTGTGTCCTGGGGCTGCAAACAGACAACTGTCAATCAAGCAGCTCATTAAAATATTAGGCCACACCCTTCTGGACTGTCTGATCATCGGTATATATGACATTTACTGAATCTCTCTTTCTCTCTCACTCTGTGTGTGTGTGTGTGTTTCCTAAAGATCCTCAGTCAGGGCAAAAACCCAGGAGTGCTGTGGGAATACACACTTCCTCTACCGGAGAAAAAACATATCTACACGTGGAGAGTGATCCGATCAGACTGCTCCGCCCCATGTGCAGGAGGTGAGTGTGTGTGTGTGTGCGGGTATGCATGCATGTGTGTGAGTGAGAGAGAGAGAGAGAGAGAGAGGTTTGCCCATCTGAATCAATAGCATCCTTGTGAGTATGACAATTGCAGACACACACACAAACACACTCATTTTCTTGGTCAGTTAAGTGTAGTTCTGGTGAAAATGCGCTTAACATCCCAGAGGTCCAGAACAGGTTCTGATAGAACCCCTGTGTCTTATGGGTTCCTGAACCATCCCTTTAGGTACAGTGCTGTGAGTTTGGTGAGAATGTGTTTTCTCCTGGTCCTTCAGGTGAAACATGCTCCTGAGTTCCAGCTAAAGTTCCAGACTTAGTTAAAGGGTCCATTGGGTGGAAACACTCACATATGTGCCGGTTACTTATGGGTTTCTCACAGCGTTCCCCAGCAGGAGATGTTCCCAAAGTGTGTCGAAGAAAAGTCTTCGAAACTAACTGATACTAATAGGGGTAATTTACATGTAATAATTATGATGTGATTTGGTGTGTGTGTGTGTGTGTGTGTGTGTGTGTGTGTGTGTTTCAGGTCGTGTGTCGGTGAAGGCCGTGTGTGTGCAGGATGAACAGGGTCAGGTGAACTCTTCACTCTGCGACTCTCACAGCAGACCTGCACTGGCGTCTCAGCTCTGTAACACACAGCCGTGTCCTGCCAGGTAACACATACCCTCTGTGTGTGTGTGTGTGTGTGTGTGTGTGTGTGTGTGTGTGTGTGTGTGTGTGTGTGTGTGTGTGCTCATTTGTCTGTTCGCTAATCTAGATTTTTCCCCTAGAATGTAACATTTAAACAGGAACTATTGCTGTTCTCTGCTCTCTCTTTCTCTCTCTTTTCCTGTGCTATAGTTCTTTCTCTGTGCTATTCCTTCTTGCTTTCTCTCACATATCATGTATTTTTCTTCTCTCTCTCTCTCCACCTCCCTCTTTTTCTCTTCTCTTTCTTTCTGTCTCACTCTCTTTCCTTTTCTCTCACTATTTCCTTTTCTCACTCTTTTCTTTTATCTCTCACTCGCTTTCCTTCTCTCTTCTTGTCTTCTTTCCTTTTTCTGTCTCTCGTCTTCATGCATTTCCAACTTGTCCTCTTTCTTCTCTTTCTTCTTTTTACCTCCCATCCATCCTCTTCTTCTGTCATTCTTACTCCTTGCTTTTGTGTCTTCCTCCTCAGGTGCCATCCTCTTTTCCTTTGCTCTGCCCGTCTTAAGGAACCTTAAAGATTGTCTGTCTGTCTGTCTGTCTGCCTGTCTCAGGAAGCTAAGAACTACAGCAAGAACCTTTTGAGGAACCTCTCTCTAAACATTTACAGCTCCTTCTTTCTCCATCCTTCCCTTTTTCTCCAAAGTAAACAGCATTAGCGTAAGATCTAGACGAAGCAATTTTTCTCTGCCAAACTCTAACCAAATCCCACACACCACTACTTACCACACACACACACACACACATAGAGCAGTGTTAGAGTTCCTTCAGCTTACAAGGGGATTGAAATAGTAAGTGAAGATTACACGTCCAGGAAGAACAGAAAACTTTTCCCATAATTCTAAAGAGTGCACTGTTAAGTCACAAGAACTAAAACCTTGTCATTAAATCCGGGGCAGTTACAGAGATGGCACAAAGATGACACTGGAAATGATGAGAGGAGGACGAGTGTGAAAAGAAGACAAGAAAGCAGTTCAAAGCACCTTAAGTATCAGTGAAGCAAAGTGGTGGTAGCGTGTGGCTCAAAACTGCAAGGAGGGGCAGCTACAGGGGCCAGAGTAGGGAGATTCTGTATTCTTGTAAAGTACAATGATTCATTATTTATCTAAGTAACTAAATGTCGTATAATCTGTGAACTGACTGTTGTAACGTTACAGTTTCCATTGGGATTAATAAAATACTACATCTACGATCTATCTAGCAATTAGCCTTCGAGGAAAAAAAACGGATAAAAAAAAGATTAACATAAGCTTAATTCGTAATCTTTTAAAATGTTTGCTAGCATAATTGTACTTAATTGATCAAACACTCTTTCATAAACAACATGTACAGTATCTTACAGTTGCTTAAACTTTATCTCACACTCTGATTCATGTTGCCAGATCACAAATGCGGTGCTCAAATCACTCAGTTACATGAGCATACGGTTTGTTTCACTAAAATAAACCAAATTGTTTATTACCCCTGAGCAAGTGACATTTTCCAGCCTGAGATGATAAATAATAAATAAATAGATGAATGAATAAATGAATGCTACGTTTTATGATAATAATTTTTTTTAAATTCACACAGTGGTAAGTAAAAAATAGCCTGTATTCTAAAAAAAAATAGATGAATCATGTCTAATGTTGCGATTTAATTTCACTATTTATCATTTATTTTATGATTTTATTTAAACATTAGGCATGTTGAATGCTGTTTATATTTAAGACCCTGGGCCACAGTTACTTGCTTTATGTCTTAAAATTTTTATTAGTACTGTATTCCTGTTTTTTTTTGTTGTTGATTTGAAAACTATCTGATCTGTGACTCAATAAAACGATGATCCGATCCGAAACGTAGGTTTTGTGGTCCAATGCACTTATAGTGTACATACATAGATAACAGGAATGAATAGGGCTGTAGGATATGAATCTTATCTCAGTTGACTTGGAATTTTCTTGGTGTTGGAAGAATATACAGTATCAAATCTAATTATGAAAATAAAACAGGGCCTAAAATAGAGCCCTGAGGTACGCCACATGTTTTACACTGCAAAAAATTATTTCTAGTATTTCTAGTAAATAGCAAAACTAGCAAAATTGTCTGCCAATAGAACCAGAACCTTTTCCTTGAAACTTGGAAACTAGTACAATTTTATTAGAAATAAACTTAATAATTTGTTTTGCTATAATTCTGTTTTAATAAATTTAACTATATTAAAAATATTTTCTCTTTATATATTTCCTTTATTGTAGAGCTGAGAATAAAGAAAAATATATATTAGTAACCAAAACCTGAAATTTTCAGTTATTATTAATGGATTAAACAGTTATGGTTAATTTTATCTATGAAAAGATATGATCCATTATGTTAATTGTATTTATTTATTTACACAACATTGTAAATTGTTAAAATTGTATAGCTGCCTTATGACAATGTGCACTATAAACAGTTGAATATAACTCAAATTGAACTGATTGCCTAAAAAATCATCCATCATAGTTAAATTAACTGTGTTAAACCAAATAACTTTAAGTGGCATTAAAAAAAAAAAGGTTTGTATTTTATTTAGAACATATAATTTGTTGTGTGTTTGTGGTTTCACTGTTGTCATGGTGACCGTTCTGGTTGTTCTCCAAATTTGTGGAAAATTAACAAAAGTTTCAGTTGCTTATTATTAAAGTGGAGAAATGTTTTTTTAGTACAGAGCCAAGAATAAAAGCAGTCACTGTACATACTACTTACAAGCTGGACTATAGTTATGCTAATCGTTTCATTCCTATTCTGTCTTGTGTACTGCATATTACACGCTGTGACATGACAGATCCTCCCGAGCGTACATAAAGATGAACCCGAACGGCCTGTAGAGGTTTGTTAGTCCTTCAGATGCTCTTAAACTTACAATTGGTTCCAAACCACAAACCGTTCCCCAGCACACACTAAAAATTCATCCTCCTTCCCACCGGGTGACCAGCAGCAGCTTTGGATTTCATCTGACCGCTGGAAATGGTTCGGCGTGCATGCCCGGGAGCATTATTTCGGGCCGGTGCTGTAGCCGTGCCAGTCGAGAGGAATGAATAGTGAAGAATGCACCCCCAATCCGTCAATGTCATCTCGAACATGCTTTCAGTTTAATTGCATGCCTCGAAATATGCGAGTTATTGGATGGTTCCAGAAATATTACAGTAAGATTACAGCAGAAGTCCAGAGCGGTTTGCTGGGAGGGAGACACAATGTCGTTTATGTGGCAAGAAGAGATTAGGGGATACAGCAACAGCTTGTGTTTCTTCCCCCGATGCAAATTGCAGTTCAGCTGTTCCTCCTTTGAAAGGAAATGAAAGCCCTTTCTAAAGACTGTGTGTAAAGCGGTCTGGGCTGATAGAGCTCGACCCGAGTCCTCGCCCCGTTTTGGTGGACGATGCGGTTTGCCATAATCTCCCCATGTTCAGGGAGCTCTGATCTATTTTAAAGCCTCCTTTTATCGATAGCCAAGAGACTCAGAGATACCAGAATGCTAAAGTTATCTCAGATTAGAAACGACATGATGCTGAACATGTCTGGGGTTTTGTCTAGACCAGTTAAGGGTGGATCAGGATGTTTAAAACGTCTTTACCAGCAGAAGGGGTCATATACTGAAAGGAAAGGGTTCTAGTGCTTCTAGCTCACATTTACTGTAGGGCCAGACCATCATGTTTCTTTAAAACCAAACAAACAACAATAGAAAATGGACAATAAATGCATACATATACATACAATACATATTTAACAAAAAAACTGAAATGAAATAAGACAGAGATTGTTTTGAGCTCGATCTCAACATTACAATAAGTCAATGATCTTTTAGTAGAAAATTGTATAATAAAAGGTGTTATAAAGAACTGAGAACAATGACCAAAAGAGTTTTATGTTTTTTGGTCAATTTCTGCTTTCAGTGGAGGATACAGGGGATCCTGGACAGAGTGCCAATCCATCAGGGGGCACAAACAAACAAACAAACACAAACACACACACACACACACACACACACACACACTGTGTGCAATTTGGGAATGCTAGTTACCCTAATCTGCAAACGTGGAGAACATGCAAACTCCACACACACACACACTGATCCAAAACTGGTACTGGACCCTGGAGGTGCACGGCCACAGTCCTAACCACTACACTACCGTCCACAAGAAAGCTTATCTTCCATATTACTGTATACTCACAGAAACCATAAGAGATAATCAAAATTAAGTTGAGCCTTGAGGTACGGCTAAAGCTAGGCGATGCTGCACAAAACAGTATGATCACAATCCTATATATTTTTTTCATATTGATCAATATTGACATTTTCACGTGATAACTCGTGCATTTCTTTGTCAGAGTCAGAATCATCACAAATGAAACCTGTGTAAGTGCAAACGAAATGAAGCTCCGTCCCTTTTTTTCAACACGTGAGGTGAAAGAATATCCCGTCATCCAACTAAAGTTCATAAACATTTAAATATCTGTGTGGGTTGTGCAAGAGAAATAGTAAAAACACAGAAAGTTCATATTCAAATCACACATCATGATGTCCTCAGCTCCTAGAGTGACAACATGGCTACACCGAGTAAACTCAGCAGCACACTGTCATTCACAGACGTACAACCTTCTTTAAAACTTTTGCACCGTTCAAACGAGCGCGTCTCATCACCGAACTGTGCTTGAAATCTTCTGTAAATGTCAAATCGTTTTCACGCTTTCATTCACAAAAAAGTTCATCCCAAGTCCTGGTTTGACTTGAACGCTCATTGTGTTTTAAAATAAACAGTATTTTCACATTCTTCATCTCATTTCAATATAAAAGTCGATTAACTGCCCAGCCCTTTTCTAACCCTCCCGCCTCTCCGTTTCTGTTTGTGTGTGTTAGCTGGTCAGTAAGTAAATGGAGTGCATGCAGTGTGTCATGTGGAGAAGGACAACAAAGTCGCACCGTCCGCTGTCTTAGAAAAGTGATGTACCAAAGGGAGGAGGTAGCTCCACCCTCAATGTGCCCTGCACCTGCCCTGGCTCTCACACAGCCCTGCAACACACACTCCTGCCCTCCTGAGTGGGGTACTGGCTCTTGGTCACAGGTGAGCGCAAACACACCCACACAAACAAACACAGAAAATGTATTCATTAAGGACTGTACACCATGTTGCAAATTATTACGCAAATGATATATTTCTCTGATTTTCATAATTAGTCAATGCAATTGACAGTCAGTATCATTTTCAAGTCATCAACCATTAGGGTATATTTTGAATTTTATTGAACCGACCTCCTAATGATAATATTTATTTCAAA
>JAQMYL010000023.1:1805305-1816466 GCA_030014365.1 Clarias pachynema | reverse complement strand
CAGAAATGGGAACTGATCAACTTTGTTGTAGGAGAAGCAAAAATGGCGATCTACATAAGTCGAAAAAATAAAATAGAGAAAAAAGGTTTGACCCACCCCATTTCTGCTTTCAGAGCTCTAGTGAAAGCTCGTGTCAAAATAGATTTTAATTTCTTTAAAGAAATGAATGACTTGGATACCTTTATGCTAAAGTGGTGTTATAAAAACATACTCTGTTTTATTGATGAAGGTGAACTGGTTTTTAGCACTCCTCTACACTAATTTTCCTTTATTTTATTTTTTTATTTATTTATTCATTTTTCTCTTATTAACTGATGCTGCTGTAAAATCATTTTTATTGTAAATTATCAGTATTTATTAAAGTTAAGTTAAACCTCAACCTCTCTCTCTCTCTCTCTCTCTCTCTCTCTCTCCTGTTTGTTTGATGATTAAAATACTATTTGCTGTACTATATTTTCTCAGACGCGGTGTTATGAATATTATCGATCTGTGTGTTTGTTCTCATCAGTCTTCCTTTAAGAGAGCCGTCCTGATCCTTTTCCCCTTGAAATGTTGGGATCGATTATCGTTCCTGCAGAGACACTCCACCTCCTCTCACTGACCTTCAGACTCTCTAAAATCCTCATAGCTTCGTTATTCTCTCTCTCTCTCCCTCCCTCCCTCCCTCCCTCTACTACTCAGCACTAATGCCCAGTCCAAAAAAGCTGTCATTTTTTTTTATTTTTAGACTTCAACACGGTGCTCACAAGCGCCCTCTGTTCAAAACCCTTGTTGGCGCAACGAGCTCACAACACCCTCAGATAGAGTATAACATCCTGGTGTAAGTTTTATCATAATATAACTCACTAAACAACTTTAGAGCAACCGCTTATATCAGTGATTAACTATACGTTATTTAAAAAATGCTTTATTACTCCACTAGAGGGCAAAATAGAGCAATTAACTTATGACAAAAAGTGAGCTACTACAGTAAAATCGTGTGAATTCTCTCTCTCTCTCTCTCTCTTTCACATACCTGTCTCTTTTTCTTATTCTATCTTTCATTCTGTGCATTTTTCTTTCTCTCCTCCTTCTCCATAACTCTGTCTCTCATTGTCTTGCTACCTTCCTTAGCCATGTTCTCCTCTTCTCTGTTTCTTTCCTAAATCTCTCTCTCTCTCCTCTCACCCCCACCCCCCCCATGCCCCCACTCTTTACTGCCCTAATTTGTCCTCCAAGGCCGTATAGCGTACGTGTGTCACGACTCTTAAACCGTCATAATCCGTCGCCTTAAACACCGCTGGCCTTCTGCAGACCTTCTTTCTGACACGTTTCAATTATTAACGCTTGCACTCCATCTTCATTTCTGTGCCTCGTGTGCCTTCTGGGCATGCAACACGCCAGGATGTTTACACACACACACACACACACACATGCACACACACAACATTGTTTCCCTGTCCTCTCCCAGGAGAGATGTTGCTTTAGAGCCCATCGATTTGTTTTACATGCTAATACACACAGCAGGAGGGCGTGAAGAAGGTGTGTGTGTGTGTGTGTGTGTGTGGGTGGGTGGGGGGGGAGGGATTAGGGGGGTGGTGAGGTCACCTCCAGCTCCGAGCTTGGAGATTTGCGGAAGACAAATTTCGCTGTGAAAAGGCACAAAGTAAGAAATTGTGAAGCTAATAAAGTGTTCGAGCAGAAATGACATTTCTGAAGTGAGAAATAGAGCTGTGTAGTTCGTCTTCTGGCCTCCAGAGTGCGGTGTGTGTCTGCATTTCATCGGTGCTCTCGAACCCCTCCAGCTTTAAAGCTGGGTGGGAGTCGGATGCAGATGTGGCAGTGTCTTTAACTCCATAAATGGTATTTGTATTGAATTATGTATGGTTAATGTATATTTAAAATACTTTTAGTCAGACAAGATCTCTTTGAGAGCTTTCCTACACTGTATGATTTCAAAGATCTTTTAAAATGATTATTATCGCATCACACTTCCTGTAAAACCGTAATCATGTGTTTATTCGTCTATACGGCTTTTTCCTGTATACAGGGTCGCAGGGGAGGGGGGAGGGGGTGGCTGGAGTCTATCCCAGGAGACTTAGGGCACGAGGTCGGGTACACCCTGTACACCCTGTACAGGTGCCAATCTATAGCAGGACACACACATGGGCAATTTAGAAATGCCAATTAGCCTAATCTGCATATCTTTGGACTGTGGGAGGAAACCGGAGCACCAGGAGGAAACCCACGAAGCACAGGGAGAACATGCAAACTCCATGCACATAGACTTGAGGTAGGAATTGAACCCAGACCCTGGAGGTCCAAGCGACAGCGCTAACCACTAAGCCACCGTGCTGCCACATTTTTCAGTTAAACAAATAAGATCCTCTAATGACAAATCTGCGATTTAAAAACATTGTCTTACCTCATTATGATCGGATATTTTATTAACAATCTTGTATCTGTTACATTTTTGAGAGTTTGACGTTGTGTTTGAGTACGACTCTGGCTTCTTTCTGTATGTTGTTTATACATTTAGAAAGGAGAATATCTCAGAATAATAAATAATACATAATAAACATGAGATGCACGGAATTCTCCCGCGATCCTGATGGTTTCATTCCTGCTACGAGCCACATGTTTCACATCGCCCGGCCCTAACACACTATTTAACCTCACTCAACGATCTCAAACAGGATAAATGGTAAAATATGCAGAACAGAACTGAGAAGGAAAGAAAAAACAACGCTATAGAAATGCTTCTCCCTGTCAGACAGTCATTATACAGCACTTGACAAAACGTCCCTTGGTTTTATGAATTCATTAGTCCTCCCTAATGCAGCACAGGTGAGTCTCGGCTCCTGATGCAAATCAAAAACTAAAAGCTCGGTTAGCTTCTCCTTCACACAGAGGGCAGAGCTGAATTGTGAAATAATCAGGGGGAAAGCGTTCACGCAACACAAAGTGATCCGCCAAGGTCAGGACTGTGACTGAGTCGCAAGGCAGAGCTGTAAAGCCTCGGGTGCTTTCTGCCACCATCTTGAAGCAAACAATATATCTGGGTTTAAAGAAAATGCTGCTGATGAAAAATACAAACGAAAGAGCGTTTGATTGGATTCTTTTCCCCGCATCAGACTACTCAGGAAACACGGTGTAACCGGCACACTTTTCATTGTCATTCTAACATCGTTTTCTGCTCCAGTGTACGGGCCACACCCTTCAGAGAACTTAGATCCTGGGAGATCATGCTCTCTCAAGAAATTATGCCATGATAATAATGAATCATAATCCCTCAACACCAGCTTCTGTAAATAACAGCAACATGAAAGAGAAAGAGAAAGCCATGTAGATGAGGAGAAGCCAGGTGGAGCAGCAAATGAAGCTCAGTCTGGTCTGTGAACAGAACATGACACAATTTCAGGCAATCTCTAGAAATATAATTAATAAACATAACCTGGACCTGGACAAAACCTCTGAAGGTCTGCTGTGGAATCTGGAACACATCTGGAGGTGGAGCCATCATGGATCAGATTTTTTTATCCATCACATCCCACAGATGGTCGACCAGACTGAGATCTGAAGACCAAGTCTACACCTCACGTGCCCAGTCTATGAGCTTTTGGTGGAGGACACGGGTCAACATGGGCATCCTGAGCGGTCTGCAGCTACTCAGCTCCATGTACAAAAATCTGTGATGCTCTGTGTGACTCCTTTCAGCATCGACTTTTTCAGAACTTTGTGTTACAGCTCTTCTGTGGGATTGGACCCAAGAGCCAGCCTTCATTCCTCACGTGCATCAGTGATCCTTTTGTGACCAGGACCCTGTCACCAGGTCACCGGTTGTCCTTTCTTGTACCACTTTCTTGAACCCCTGTACACAAGACCTGTGATTTAGATATCACACTTCGGGTGAGGATCTTCACCCAGATCCTCACATTTCTCTCATTTTTCCTGCGTAAAAACACATTAACTTTCACCTTCAAGTGGTTTAATATTATGGCTGATTGATGTATTTTGGTTAAAACCCTAAAAACCAATAAATACAAATTAAATTCTGAAAACTTAACCAGATTTGACAAGCTAACATAGGCTCTTGGGAAAAATTGGACTCACAGTTGGATTTTACACTTTTGTGTCCGGTGCAAGTGTTTTGGTAATGTATTACCTAGTGAGGCTATGCTAATGTTAGCTCACTGGCAAACTTTAACATGAATTTTTCAGAGGCTTTAATGAGACATGAAAGGAAAAAAAACCAGACTACACAGCTTGGTAAAAAAATTAATCGATGCTTTAATTGTAAGATCTCGCAAAAACCTTGAGCAACTCATATACAGTTCATCTAGGTCAAGATGAGTCCCACCTTCATGGTCAAGGTTTCTAACCAATCATAGACGAGACCAAATCCTTCTAATATTAAGATTAAATTATTTGTCACGTGTAACTTTAGAGCTCAGTGAAATGATTTTTTTGCATATCCCAGTTAGGAAGCTGGGGTCAGAGCGGAGGGTCAGACAGCATACAGCGCCCCCTGGAGCAGATAGGATTAGGGCCTTGTTCAAGGGCTCATCAGAGGCAACTTGGCAGGGCTGGGCCTTGAACCTCCGACCTTCCAGAAGAAAGATTGCTTAAACACATACGGACCTCCTTACAGTTTTGCAATTTTCTCCTTTTACATTAAATACTCATCATCATTATTAATAAAATCACTTCATTATACAGAAGTGTGGATAAGACTGATGCTGAGATTTAAGAATGAACATATATTCTTAGATCTAAGATCCACACTCTAGGTTTCTAATCGATCATAGACAAGGATGAATTTTCTAACCAGTCATAAAGCAGAAGGTGGGATTTCTTATCCTTCACAGAGACTTGCTTACTGTTCTGCAATTATTTTTTGCATGAATTATTTTGTAATTTACTTTACAACTAAGGCGGAACGATGGCTTAGTGGTTAGCACTGTAACCTTGCACCTCCAGGGTCCGGGTTCGATTCCTGGCCAGGCTTGATTCCCACCTCTGTGTGCATGGAGTTTGCCTGTTCCCACTTGGTGGGTTTCTTCTGGGTACTCCGGTTTCCTCCCACAGTCCAAAGACATGCAGATTAGTCTAATTGACGTTCCCAAATTGCCCGTCGTGTGTGAGTGCATATGTATGTACAGTACAGGGTGTGTGCCCTGCGATGGATTGGCACCCTGTCCAGGGTGTACATTACCTCGTGCCCTTAGTCTCCTGGGATACGCTCCAGGCCCCCTGTGAACCTGTACTGTATATACAGGATAAAGCGATATAGACGATGAGTGAGTGAGAGTTTACAACGGAACAACTAAAATAAAGAGTACTCGTCTAGCACTGACTCTTCTTACACTGCCCTGCATGTACTCTCAGCATGTCAGAACAAAAGATTATTTTTTCACTTCTATTTATACGTTTTCTTCTGTTATGTCTTTTTCGATTTTTTTTACCCTCTTATGTGACTCTGTAGGTTCTCTGTAGAATTTATCTATTTCAGTAAGAGAGAGAGAGAGAAAAAAAGAACAAAACGTTAAACACATTTACACCATCGTGGGTCATATCTTCTGTTTCATCTCCTCTTACCCCAACTCCACGTCTCTGTATTTGAGTTTATAGTCCTGGACGTGAGCGCGAGAGATGACTGGGACTGACTCGATTATAATAAACGTGAGAATCCTCGTGCTCAGCGTGAGGCTACACACTCACGGAGAAAAAAGTGTTTCAGTTTCATTTGTTATTTTTATTCTGAATTCTTCACATGCTTGAAGTTGGGGCGCTTTTGAATCATGATACACACCTGCCGCTTTATGACAAACTGACAAGTCTGGGTCTAAATTATCGCTCTGTCTATCTTAGGTTGTTTACACACACACAAACAAAACTGTCTTAATATTTCATTACAATTACTTCATAATTTTACGTTAAAGAAAATATTTATTGTAGTGAAGCTCTGCTTTGTTTCCTGCCTTTGACATCCTTCATGTTTAAGTCTCAAACTAAACCCTATGACAGAGACGCAGACGCTCCTAACGTGAGCTATTTTTACCTGTCTGCCTCTAAAACACCTCACACACACAAAAACACACACACACACACACACACACACACACCGTCTGAGTGACAGCCAGCCATAACTCAAACCGTTATGGGCTGCCATTCTGGGAGACAACGGCCGTGTGTGTGTGTGTGAGCTCCCTGCCTGGCTGCCTGGATCTGAGCTGTCACACTCATCAGTGCCAGCAGCCGGGTGCACTTAAGTCATTGTGTGTGCTTTTGTATTTCTTATTTATTTATTTATTTATTTATTTATTTCTCCAGACTCCTCGATGGTGGATGCCTCCAGGAAAGCGAGCGTGAGACGTGAAACAAGCTGTCAGTGAAAGTCAAACCCCTAGTGTGGTGCTAAAATATATAAATTATTATAAAAAAAAAAAGATAAACCAAGCCGGCACGTGCCACTAATAACCGCGGAATAAATAAATCATATTTACAAATGGCTCCTCTTATTACGGTGAGGCCGACAGCTGGGTGCCACGAGCGATTCTTCCTCTCACCGAATTCCCCCCCTCCCCCCCCTCCCTCCCACAGTGTGCCTGTCAGAGGCATTAACAATTACGATAGATATCTCGGCAAATGAAGCCGATCAATCACCTCTCGCTAAACGAGGAATAAACAATCATTAACGCTCTCCGAAAGCCAATAACGCCTGGCTCGCCCTGGGAGGCTCGCTTTCCCTCCACCAAGGTGTGTGTTGGCGGCTTTTTCGGCTCCTCGCTGCGAGAAGTTTCACTCTCTTTCACGCATGCCTTTCCTCGGAGTCCGGCGTCGGCCCGCTCCCCTGCTGGCCATCGCTTCAATTAGAGCTGAATTAAAGAGCCATTTTCCTTCCGACGGGTTCTGGAGGGGATGCAGAGGCTTAATTACTCCACCGTCGGCGTCTGCTGTCTGGGAAGCGATTAGCAAACAAATAATCACGGAAAAAATAAATAAAAAAAGAGGTGCGGGGAGACGTGTTTGGGGAAGAAGAGACCCGACACGGTGATTAGTCCGAACAGGAGTTCGGAATCGTCGATATCTTCACCGAGGTTCACGCCGCGCTCATTGCGACTCCATGATGCGCTCCGCATCCTCACAACCTGACCACGGCGAGCACAAACACACTCGCTGGTCTTACACTCCACCAACATCCATCACTTTAAATGATAACTTTCCTGTATTTCCTCGAACCGATCATCATGTGACTTTCTTCTGCCCGTAAACACCTTGTGATGTACGTGTGGGCAGGGAAATATGATCCTGTAGCACCGTTTTAAATCGGTTTATAATCCTGTGCTGTAAACTAACCCCAGCAGTTCACACGGAAACACAGTGATGTAATCGTGTGGAAACACAAACTAAACCTCACAGTGAAGACTGGAGCGCAATCACTGTGAGACTGTGAGCCTCACTGCAGGAGGGGAGGATTCTGGACAAGTAGCCACCGCTTCACACACACAGAAAGACACATCCACCTGTCTCACTAATAGTTAAACCCACCTGTCTCAATTATAAACAACCTCACATGACCCACAATAAGACACGCCCACCTTTCTCACTCATAGACAGCCTCACATGACCCTCATAATGACACACCTACTAGTGTCACTTAAAGACACACCTACCTGAGCCATGTAAATACACCCCCCCCCCTCCCCGCGTGTCACACATAAAGACACACCCACCTGTCTCACTTATAGTTAAACCCACCTGTCTCACAGATAGACACCCACACATGACCCACGTACAGTACAGGCACACCTACCGACACCACTTAAAAACACACATACCTGTATTACAGTATGTAAATACACTCCCACTTCCTGTCTGTCTTTTTGTGTCTGCTTGTACATATTTTTCTCACACTGTCTTTTTTTAGTCTCTGTCATTATCCCTTTCCCTCTGTCTGTCTTTCTTGTTCTCTGCGAATCTTTTTGTCTGTGCTCTAATCTCTACATTTCTTTTGCTGTCTGTCTATTTTTTACTTTATTCAAATTTTCCTCATTTGTCTTTTTGAGAAGGCCACTTGGACATGGACACACACACACACACACACACACACACACACACTCAGCTTGGTGAGGGAGGAAAGTAAATCAGGACTGGTGTGTTCTCAGGCTTTATTTATACACTGTGTGTGTGTGTGTGTGTGTGTGTGTTTTAGCTCAGACACTGTGGTGATAACTAGTGGCTAGCAGTAGACATGATGGTCAGTCTGTGCACGTCTCTCTCTCTCTCTCTCTCTCTCTCTCTCTCTCTCTCCATGAGATCTCATCAGGCGGTTGGCATTTGATCAATGCGGGAGTCCCTTTGTGCTGCTGACACACAGATAAAAGACATCGTTATCAGCTGCTGTGGAGTGACGGCGGAGAAAGAAAGAGAGAGAGAGAGATTGCAGATAACAGAGGGAAGAGGAGAAGGAGGAGGAGGAGGAACGTCGTTGGAGGTCAACACCGCGATACAAGCATTTACAGCTGTCGGGGTTTGCAGGGAGAAAAGCAGGAAGGAGGATGGAGATAAAAACAGGCTTTTAAAAGCTTCTGGAGCAGCTCTGGGATTTTGGGGAATGTGTAGTTGTGAGAGAGAGAGAGAGAGAGGAAGAAAGAGAGAAAAAGAGAGGGAGACAAATATGCCTGAGAAAGTGTTTTCAAGTACCATTTCGAATTTGATTATTAATGAGAGTGTAATGAATATTCATAAGTCTGTGTTACAGAGTGAACATTAGCCACTGCTACACCGTGGACTCACAAACCGCCAAATGGTGTCGCATTCCTGAGTGAAATAAATCTGTTAAAGATGCATTTTACTGTCATTAAGACACAGGTAACTTTTACATTAAGGTTCTTCGTGTCGTGGCCTCGTTCAGACATTTTCAATTCAATTCAATTCAATTAAATTTTATTTATAGAACGCTTTTAACAATGGTCATTCCTACGACCGTGATGGATGGACTCGATATATCATGTACGTTTCCAGACATTTTTGTGTGTGCTTTGGCATAAATTTCTAACTAAACAAGCCACGGAAAAATCTGCAATCTTACAAATATTCCTTGGGATTAGAGTGCAGTCAGGGTTGCCAGATCACACTGATGAAATCCCACCTAGGCAGTGCTGAAACCCCACTCATCAATTGAAACAGAGTGGTGCAACAGAAAAGGGTTCTAGCTATCTTTCAAAGACCACAAGTCTGATTCCAGGGTGATGCTACAGTCTAGAGAGAAAAATCTGGCCATGGTCTCAGGGAGGGCAGGGGGCATACATGCACTCTCACATTATTCATAAAAGTAACTAGGATGTCTGTAAGCTCATTCAGGCAGATGTGGGTGGATAGCACTTTCCTACTCTGTAACAGCGAAGGAGATTTTCAAAGTTTTGTAAAAAGATGCAGCTTCACATTCTCTGGAGGGAGCACTTGGTACCCTGCACTCTCACTAATGAGGTGTTACCCTGAATGATGGGTAGGAATTGGATATCTTCTATACATATAATAAAACTATAAGGTTGGCGTGTCTGAACATTAAAGATATTTGTGAATTTTTTTTTTTTGGAGGATCATAAGATGAGGAATTAAACACATCAAGATGGTTTGGGAATTGTTGTCTGTCTGTTTGTGTTTGTTTGTGCTCTCATCATGTAAAAACTACTGAACAAATTTCAATGTGGTTTTCACAGGTGTATTTGGCTGAGCTTGAGGTAACACATATGCTTTGTTTCATCGCAATCGGCCCACAGGAAGAGAAGATATACTTCTTTGAAATTTAAATGGAAAATGCCCTTATATCATAAAAAAAAATCGACATTGGAAAAATCATTAGTTCATCTCAAAATTCAACAGATGGTGCTGTAGATTTTTGAGAACACGCTTATAAGTGTGCAACTAAATTCCACACAAACAAAGTCAAAGGCACATCTAGTGAGGAAATTAATAAATAATAAAAAAAAAACATTACATTAAATTAATGCGACTGCATGTAGGTCAGACTTGCATTGTGTAGAAAACAGATCTGTAAATGTCACCAGGTCTGATCTAGTTAGATTACAGCAGAGGTGTGAGGTAAATGAATACCTGGACTTTGTTACTGTACTTAAGTACATATTCCACATATCTGTACTTTACTTAAGAAGTTTTATTAGACTTTTTATTGAACTTTTTACTTTAACTCCACTCGCAAGTACAGCAAATATCTTTACTTTTACTACATTTCTGGAAGTGTTGCGTTACATAACCACAGTGGTGTGTAGGATTTGAAGCTGGAATTTCGAAACCTGCTGATTATCATGCGCAATTGCGCGGCTTCCCTTTCCTTTGAGACACGACTAATAATGTAACAGGTATTTGAAATCAGAAGGGAGTTGGTTGCAGATAGCACTTAAACAGCACATTCACAATTGGGAAGCAGGAGAGAGTGAGAGAGAGAGCGAGAGAGAACACCAAGGCAATTCCAGAGCTAGTTTGGAGGCAGTGCTTAATTTCAAACCAGTTATTTGGTTTTAGACGGCCAATGTACCGGCCCTCAGACAGTAGAACTAGTTTCATTACTGCACCAACACTTTGCTGGTCTAGAACAGAGAACAGTTTATGTCAGGGGCTGGGGGTGGGATTATCATGATCAACTAAAACTTTCCATCTTTAAAAAAAAAAAAAAAAAAAAAACGTGCCATCTTTTTAAAAAAAATGCACTCTGGGATTAGGGTGCAGTCAGGGTTGCCAGATCACACTGCTGTGCAATGGGCAGGTCAAATGCTTTCTAGTAATGATAAAACCGGAGAACCGCTCTCAAGGCCATGTTGAAGTTCACCATTATTGTTGATTTTTTGTGCCACTAGCATTTTTTTTTGCAGCTAGCATTGCTGGGAAAGTAAGACACACACACACACACACACACACACACACGCACACACACACACACACATATACAGTGACATAATGACGTGATGCTCTAGCCCATTCTTATGGCTTTGAACCGGCACCTGCATCTGGTTCACTTTTGTGGAAAAGGGATTACTGTGAGCTAATACAAGCCCAGTACTAATACAGTTTGAAGACTTTTATTCAATACTTTTACTTGAGTAACATTTGCCCTGGGTATTCTCTACTTTTACCGACGTACAGGATTTGTGTACTTTGC
>JAQMYL010000023.1:1795305-1800305 GCA_030014365.1 Clarias pachynema | reverse complement strand
AAGCATCTCTTGTAGGAACTTTACACACAATCATTCACCCACACTGGAGGTTATTGCCACATCCCCCGTACAGTCCTGAGCTCACTCCACTCCGGGATAAGTGCATTAGTGCAGCAGAGGATTATATAGAGGAATAAAGTGAATTTATATTCTAATAATAGGCAAGTTAAGTCCTAATTTTAACTTGAACAACCCATAGTAAATCCTAACTAATCATGGAAGAATGATATTGTTAATAGTTATATCAGAAAATTACTTTGAATGAAAGTGTGAAATGGAAGAATGGCACTGGGCCTAACGCCGAGCCCTGAGGGTCACCGTTTTTATAAAATAATAAAACTGAATTGTTCGATAGATTTAAATTTGACAAAAGAATCTCCAAGCTTGATGTAATGCTAGCGCAATACTAAGAAGGGTATGAGTTCAAATCCCAGGATTGCCAGTGAGCTTGTACACTGAGTCACAATTCCGTTTCACTTCATCGCTTCAAATCAAACACAATCCTCTGCAGAAATAATGTACTTTTTTCCTGTAAAGAAAAAAATAAAATAAAAAAAACAAAAAAACAAAAAAAACATTTCTTTTTAGCTGACTTTAGGACCCTGCTGTCAAAAAATTCACTTGATTTTCATTCACTAGAGCCCATCTTGTTGTGTTCGTGTGACCCTTTGTGTAGCCGTTTGTTATTTTTCTACAAGAGAGACTCGATACCGTGTCACCGGTCTAAACCGGTCTCTATACTGTACAGCTTTTAATATTTTAGATGAATAAAACATTATCTCTGGTGCTTAGTTGGCTATAAAATAAAAGACCATTCTAATCTGGCATTCTTTCATTCTTCAAAGTGCTGCGCTGTGTGTGTGTGTGTGTGTGTGTGTGTGTGTGTGTGCAATTCATTTTATTTTATATGGACATTTAGGTTCTCATGGGCGAATGGTCTTAATTCCCAGCAGGCTATGCTTTTGTGTGTGTATGTGTGTGTGTGTGTGCGCATGTGTGTGTGCGTGTGTTTGAGATGAGTCAGTGTTTATGAAGTGGATCGTTTCTGCAATTGCGTCTTGCTGTACTGAACCATAAGCATCAATTTGCCTTTCTGTCACACAGGTGGTTATTGTTTCCTCGCCTCGGCCTGCGCGTGTTGTCGCTCCGTCCCTCGACAATTACAGATAACAAGATCATCAGCGGGAATGAAAAGGCATCGGAGCGTTCGCAGTTGGAGTGCGGCCTGATCTCCTCCCCTACCATCTTCACATTAACCTTGACGTGATGTTTTCTGTTCACGCTTCCTTATTCGTTGAATAGCCATGAAAAGAAAACATTAGCGTGAATATTACTTTAAAAAAAAGTTTGCAATTATGTAGATCTGATCATTTTTCAGCTCCTGATGCATTTGTGTCTCTATGTGTGTGTGTAAATATTTGTCGTGAATATGACCTCAAGCAGAGTGATGTATGCTGAAATAAAAAAGCAAGTGTGTGTGTGTGTGTGTGTGTGTGTGTGTGTGCAAAGCCACGATAAGATTCTCATGCATCATAAACGTGGCACTTAACTTCTGATTTATGGAACGCTGCAACGTGGAAAGCGTAGAAAAATGGAAAAAAGAAAGAGCAGAGGATGAAGAGGCAGAGAAACCCAAGATGGCGATGCATTCTGAACCTGATAAGCGGAGATCCGGTTCCGACTCATTCTTTCACCGACCTCCCACCTCTCCGTTACTGTGGTTCGGCTTTACGGGAAAAGCCGGACCCGCCTTGTTTATCTCCACGCTTGTGTGTTTTAGCACAATGGATGGGCTGCGGCGTCTCTGGAGGGACGGCGCGGAACAAAAGGTGAACGTAATTACTGAGATATGTGCGAGAGCTCGACGCTTATCTACGCCGCTCTGAGAGTTGGAGGCCATTACAGAGCATCTTTGAGCCTCTGCGCTCATTAAGACAAATCCATATTCCTCCACTTTGAACAAGTGATACGATACGCTCCTAAAACGTTTCTCCATCTCGTAAAAAGGACGAGAGAAACTTAAGACCAGAGCTCCTCACGTATCTGGTTTTAAGCTGTCAACGCAGCTAATGGGTTTTTGAAGGGCTGGATCTTTTTCGTGGTTAGACCTCCCTGCAGTCGAGGGAGGAAAATCCTAATCAGGCTTTGTGTCCGGACACAAGATGGCAGTGTATCGCCTCGGTACGCGCCAGGCGCCAGGCTCGCTGCAGGGTTTATATCATGACTTTCTGTTAAGGAAGGTGTAAGAAGATGTCTAAGATGAACAGGGTTTCATTCATTTCAGACACTACCTGAGCTTCTAAAGATTTTAACAAAGATCAATAATTTGTATTACATGGATCTGGGAAATGAAAATGAATTGATTGAGTGTTAATATTTGAGCATGAGTCAGGACTAAATAATCGCCATCATATAATTATTTTTTAATAATTAAAGGAGTACAGCTGCACAATTAAACATGTTTTATTCACTATTCCAATTTAGCTTTGCCGAATAATCTAAAAGTTAGCTAACACATAGCGCATAAATTCTATTTCTTTCTCAAATGGCAGGTCGATCAATAATCATGTTTTTTTTTCATATTACAATTATGAATTTCCTCATTATTTTGCATTATTGTACACTTCTGTAGTAACAGCTCATACATAGGGACATGTACTGTATGTCTTGATATTGTTTTCTGTAAGTAAACGTTTATTAACATCCATGCATGGAAGGAGTCTCCAGTGTCAGTGCTATGTAACAGTGTTAGGTGTTTTTTTCTAAGGATGGTTGGTGAGAGAACGACTGTTTATAGTAAAGAACATTTCAAGGACATTAAATGTATCTACAAATGGAGAAGAAGTACAACGTTCCACTCTCTGGTAAATAAAAATAAAATAAAAAATTAAAATATTCATCCAATGTTGCTTCCTTTCCTATATCCACACAACAGGGTGCTTTATTCATTCTACTGTTCACTCTGTAGAATTAAATGGACTTTGGCGGATGAATTGGATGAAGTGATAGAAGGCTTTTCATGGTTAGCATAACATGCCTAAGGTGTCCAAAAGGTTCAAAGAACTACACAAGGACATACTTTTAATCACCCAGTTAAATAAAGTGCCTTTTATGGCTGGGGAATTTGATCCCCTCGCAAAGACCGGGCAGTCGAGATACGAGCTTTTCGGCTGAGAGTGAGGTGAGAGCCGCGGATGCTTTTAACAGCGCAGTCTGTTAAGTAAATGGCGTCGTGGCCTTTTCGGCTGGAGAGGACTCGAGACGCCGCGACGGTGTCCTCATATGGCCCGCGGGTATGTAAGGCAATATGCCCTCCAGTGAGCAGCGAAAGTTAATCGCCCCCCTGCAGCGTTTGTGGTGTTAGAGTGGTTGTGTGGCGGGTTTCTTTGCACCGGTTTGTTGGCAACACACTCCGTTTTCATCCACTGATTCAACATCCATTATGTGGGAGTCACTTCATTCAGCTCAACACAACACGCTTGCTTTGTCTTTCCTGAGCTCTTAAAGGACAAAAAGGTAAATCGACCTGTGTACACAGCCACAGAGGACTTCTGTTTAGGGGAAAATAAGGTATAGAGACTATAATGCTGCACACTGGCTGCGGCTCGGTGTCACTGCACTGGAACCTCGGAGGAGTTTAAGTTCTTACCTGCATTAACATTTTAATAAAATGCTCAGTGAGACAGCCAATAAGAATAAGACAGTGAGAGCAAGACAGGCAGTAAGAGTGAAACAAAAGAGTGAGATAGACAGAAAGAGCAAGACAGACAGTGAAAGTGAGACAGACAGTAAGAGTGAGACCCACTGTAAGAGTAAGACAGACAATGAGAGTGAGACAGACATGTTATAACAATAAAAGTTACAGCTGTACTGTACATGCCCCAGCAGGAATATTTTGTTGTCAAGATGTTGTGGCAACGTTATAAAAACTTGGGACACCGCTGGTATTACAGGGAGCTTGCTCTTTTTGAAAGTTGCCCAGGGTTGACTACATGACCTTTGAATAGTGTTGAACAACCCTAATACAACGTTAGAAGAATCATGACTCTAAAATGATGTATAACAGAATTTATGTTTATTCGTCAACTGAAACACATCATTGGAGCACTTAGTATTGCTGCTAGCTGCTTTTTTCTCTTTCTTTCTGCAAGCAAGCCGACACCCTGACCAGTACACCAACCCCAGTCTCAACGGTGCGCGTGCCAAATGCTTACCAAATTCTCCACCATGAAACCTGTCAGCGATGTGGGAAAATTGCAGATTGATAACTTTGTTAAACAATATGCAGAAAACTTAAGTTCCTCAAGTCAAAACATCTAACAGAAAAAATACCAAACGTATTTTACTATACTATTAATTTAGCATTCCATTCATTTTGAAAGCAGACAAAAAAAAAAAAAAACTAACACACTTAACATCTGTGATACTGTATGTTCTGTAAAAAAGGACATTTTGCAGTTTAGATGTTGTGTGAAACGGTGAGCTCAGATGCATTTCACAATAAGATTTCGGAAAAGAAACTTAGAGTGTGTGTGTGCTGTTGTGTCCGTCCCAATCTTGGGAATTCTAAGTTCTCCAGATGATTAAGAGGCAATAGATAGATGCTATAAGTAAGGGTTGAAATTCTATTGTTATGAGGTTGTATTTGTAAAGTTGTTTTGGGTTCATTCATTTAACGTTCATGCTTTCTCAACACCATTTTATCAAAGTCATTATATCTCGTAAAAACAATGTGGTTCTGACATTGTGTTGTCGGTGGACGACAATCTAATTACAACTGCTGACAGGATAATGGGCACCCAGGGCTCACTCATGCTCGTGGGGACCAAAGGCCAGCTCGGACAATCAGATCCCACAGAAAAGCAAATGCAGCACAAATTAGCAAAAAGTTAATGATAAACTTTTGAACGGTAGTGTACATTCTTAGAACACTTTCTAACTCCATGATGGTTCCTGATTTTTATTTCTTTCTACATTGTAAAGGAATGCTGAAGGCGTCC
>JAQMYL010000023.1:1739757-1760072 GCA_030014365.1 Clarias pachynema | reverse complement strand
TTATTCATGTTTGTGGCTGTAATGTGACAAAATGTGGAAAAGTTCAAGGGGGCCGAATACTTTTGCAAGCCACTGTAAGTGTACAAAATAGCTTGTGGCAGAGAAGAGGGTGTGGCTGAGTGGGGGTGTGGCTGAGATGGGGGTGGCTGAGATGGGGGTGTGGTTCAGTTATTTAACATTACGCAGATACTATCCTTTTTCAAACAAAATAGCAGAAATTATTTTATTTTAAAACCAACATTATTGTTCTCTGTATGTAAACACAACTAAGACAAATCCTGTGACAACTGTGTACCATTAATGATGCTGCTGCTGCTTCTGATTATTTTTATTATAAATAATAATAATAATAATAATACCCAGACCTCCATGGTTTTTAATTTCTGGCACAAATGACCTTGAGAGCTTTTTCAGCCACTGCATTTAAAGATAGATAAACAACAACAACAACAAAAAATCTACTCAGCTTGAAATGGACAACCTCCTTTTAATAGGATTGAACAGCGTCGGTTTGAATCGGTGCCCAAACCCGGAGCGTCCTTTGAACAAAAACGAGTCGAGGGTCCAGTCCAACTTTGCGGTCAAGGTGAGCACGAACAAACAGCCGCTCTCATCAGTTAAATCAAGGCTGACTCTTATTTCTTCAGGTGACAAAGCAGTGTGGCCTTCTGTGGCCAGAAAACGGTAAAATGTCCTGACAGAAAACATTGCAGGGGCTTATGGGAAAGGCTCATGGGAATCTATGTGTGTGCGTGCGTGTGCTTTTCAATACAATTACAGTCTGAAAGTCAGAGAGCACTCCAGAGAATAATTTTTTCCCTGATTTGCTTTCAAAAACAAATGCATTCCAATTGTTTTAATATATGTATTCAGCATTCATTTTTATAATTTCCTTCTGTTAATTTTACTTTCAACTTTGTGTAAATTTTACTTTAAAGGTCCCATATTTTTTAAACAAGTAAACACAGGTCTCAGAGCTCCACAATGTGTGTGTGTGTGAGTGTGTGTGTGTGTGCGTGCGTTTTAATACTCCAGCTCAAATACCACTCAGATAATGCATTTTTCATTCCTCAAACTCCCTCTCCTTCACTCCTTTTCCAAACTGACTGTTTCGGTTTCTATGTAAATGAGCTAGTGATGTCACATTGGGGGAAAAAAGCAAATTTTAATTAAAAGGTATGATTTTAAGCCCTGGCCAATAAAAACAGCCAAAAAGGACAAAAAGCAGGAAATGTTTGTTTTATTACAATTTTGTTTGTACATGCACTTTCACACACACAATCTCTAAAAATGGCTAAAAATTCAATTGTAAATGCATTTTTTTTTGTTTAATTTGATCTTAAATTAATGTATATTAAGAAACATTGAGAGAAATTATGAATTTGAATGAAAAATCAAGACAAACTAACCAACAGATGCTAGAATGTCTTATTCTGTCTGCTGTCATTTACACTTGGGCCTTTAGTGAACTGCAGCTTTCCTTGAAACACACTAAAACTCATGCAAATGCTTCTGTACTCTGACCTAAAGGACCTTAGGACCTAGGTATAGTTTGGTGTAATAAAAGCTTAATTAATAAAAAGAAAGCTGTGTAAGTTGTTTCAACTCCTGCACTGAGGAAGATGCAATAAATTCTTCCACCTTACAGGAGGTTCAGAGTCTCTCAGCAGCACAGAGACTGTAGCAACCGTTAACTAATACAAAGCAGAAGAGGCAGCAAAATGACCTCTCACTTTTTGGAATGACTAGAATGGATTGGATTTTTCCTTCCTTGAAACTTCCTAGTGTTTTTTTCAGGAAATTCAGGACACTTTCACATGCTTTAGAAAAATGCTTGAGAATGTGGCAAAGCCCCCTACATCCAATAATGATAATTTTATAAGCACAGATGATAAAAATGAATTTACACTAGGCTACTTACACAAAGGGCAGTGATAGCTCAATGTGTAACGGCTCTGTGTTACTGATCAGAAGGTCATAGTTCAATTCCCAGCTCTGCCAAGTTCCCGCTGTTGGGCCCTTGAGCAAGGTCCTTAACCCTGTCTGCTCCATGGGGCGCTGGATAACGGCTGAGTTTGCGCACTCACCCCAGTCTCTTAACAAATCTGGGGTATGTGAAGAATAAAGAATTTAACTCTGTAGTAATGTGTATGTTATGCTTAAAGGCTCAGTTTCTCTGGAAGCTGAATAAACATGCCTTTTGTTGTTATTTTGATTCCTTACACAGTGTTTTAATAACCTCTTAAACATTCCTTGACATTAGACTCGTTGCTTTTGTGCTTTTGGTTTCCATGACGACAGTGTGAACAACTTACATCCATCCCTACAACCTCGCACTTTTACATCGCTCTCACTCACCTGAACTATCACTCACCAGCTTCTTGTTTTCTCCTGAGATACCTGGCATATTTAAGAGCACTCAGTTCTCTTCTCTTTTCTTTGTTCTGGTCGTATTCCTGAATGTGTACAATTTAGCAATTTTGAACTTTCCTTCTTTTGAATTTCACCTTCTTTTAAGGTGTTTATTAAAGATTGTACTGTGCAACTACATCCAGCTGCCTCATGACCACAAGGACAAACATTACTTATCACTATTACATTAATTATCAGCGGAGGTGTGAGCAAATGTACTTCATTACTGTATTACAGTACATGTTTCAGGAATTTCTGTACTTTACCTGAGTAGTTTTATTACTGAATACATTTGACTTTTTTTTTTTTTTTTTAGCTAATGTCTGTACTTGAACTTAACTACATTTCTGCATGATGCTGCATTACCTAACCACAGTGGTGTGTAGTATTTGAATTATGCGTAATTTTGTTACTTTTGAGAGGTTGGGGAGGGGGGGGGGCGGTTAGTAGATTTGTACTTTCACTCAAGCACACAAGTAAATGGAGAACCTCTACTTTTACTTGAGTAATATTTGCCCTAGGGAATCTCTACCTTTATTCAAGTACAGGATTGGTGTCTTGGCTCACCGCTGGTTATAACTAATCATCATTAAAATGTAGATTTGTACAATGAATTAACAAAAATGCAACAAAATATAAATAGATTAAGTGGACCAGTGGGACAGAGCATTGCTATTAAGTAAATAAAATGTGTTTGTGTGTGTTTCTAACACTCCTCCTGACTTCTTCCTTATTTTTTCCAGCTTAATTATCCAGACCTAATGTGAAGTGAAGTGTGACAGATTCTGCACGTGATGTTCAGCCCTCTTATGGAGGGAAAATGTGTTTAGTACACTTCTGCCAGCAGCTGGAGTCCATCGGGACCCTGAAGACAAGAAACCGTGCAGCGATCCAGCGTCGTAATGAAGAAACGGTCAATTTACACGACCAAACAGCCAACAAAGCACATCTCAAAGTCCAGCTGTAATTTAACTCTGTTTACATACTCAGTTTTACAGCTTTGGCTCTTTCTCAGTGAGATTGGCTTCTCGTACACCAAACACACACAGACACGTGCACACACATTGGGAGGACAATCTAATGTTTTGTCTAAAGCCTCTTTAGTTTAGTGTATTTGGTCATAAGCCTCTGTATGATATGCTTTCCATAACATAATTGTAACAATAAATGGATAGAAAATCAATACTTAATAGTTATTAATAGTAATCTTTGTCCAATTGATGCAGCATAAAAGAAATAAAACACTCAGGAAAATAATCAACTCTACTTTGCATTGGGGAGTAACACACTATCCTGTGGTTGATCATTTCCTCTAGCAGCATAGCGCATCAGGTGTTATTCCCTATTATAATCAATAACACCATTAAACCATTATAATCAATAACACTAATTACAATCCTTTTTCCAGGCTACAAACAAGAAACATGAAGTCACATCAGCTTCATGTCAGTTACTGTTAAGAATTAATGATGTATGTTACAGTAAATAAAAAGTAAATAAACATCTAAAACAAGCAATGTGTGAACAGGAGATTCAGACAGACGACTCTGGATCTTCTCCAACACACTTTCAGAGAGTTGGTTCGATCCCAGATCAGGATTAGCAGAATTGAGTTTCTGAGCATAGAGCACGTGTGAGCATCTCTGCAGAATAAACCGTGCAACTTTTTTTGGAACGACGATTAGAGCGGACATCTGGAGGACGAATGAATCTACATCTGTTAATGGATCAGAGCGCATGCCAAAAAGCAAAATCATGGCAAAGCGTTGTGAGCGGGCGGGACCGAGAGGAGAGCAAGATGGATTTAATAATGGCAATTAAGATTTTAATTAACCCCTGTGGTCTCTGGGATTTTTGCAACAGGAGAGGGGAGCAGGGTTTCGGGTCTACACAGTGGAGGTGATTTTAAAACTACTGCTTTGAGTACTCGCTTTGTTTACAATCCGTTTAAGACACACTACTGTAATATGCATATTCATCTGTGTAAATACTTTTAGATCAATATTGACGGATGTATAAATAAATATACATACATTTTTTTATTACAACCATTTTTTATTGATCTATCTTTACATTAATCATCATGAACTCTTTGAAGAATTCCAGCTTTACACTTCCATTAAAAGTCATTAAATAATTTTCTCCCACACTCTGGTTGAGTTCTGGATTGCGATTGGTCAGAAGGTGGTAATTAATTTTCTATAAAAGCAGACACAAATTACAGGTTTATTTTAATGCGCTCGTTTTAAGACTTCATCGTTTCCATAGCAATGGCTCATTTACAGGCACTTGTACCGTGACTGCTCCACATACAGTAAACATATATTAGTATATTTTACTGTATATGGAGATGTCTTATGCAAGGAGGTAAAGCTGTAACTTTTTCTGACAGCTGCAGAACAGAGACGGTTACACTTTGATGTCTCTCATTAACACATGTTGTGTTGTTTTGACATGTCACTCCTGTCTTGGCTCAGTTTCACTGGCTACCAATTAAATATAGAATTGAAGGTAGAATTAAATATATAGATTGAACAAAACTACTTTAGTTTTTAATGCTCTCAGTGGTCTGGATCCTCAATACATCACTGATGGCCTCCGGGTCACTCAGGTCTTCTTTTAAATGACTTCTTCTAGTCCCTTACTCATGTTTAAAGACCAGAGGTGACAGGCTCCTGCTGTTGCTGCCCCAGGCTCTGTTAGAGCCTCCCATCCCACATTAAGTCCACTCCTGGTATTACCTTTAAGAGCTTTTAATTCAGTCTCAGAGGTTTTATGTCAAGTCCCAAGATTTTATGTCTTTTCAAGGTTTTTTTAAGTTCACTTTCAATGAATTGGTCTTTCTTAAATTTAATTTTAATGAGTGATATTAAAACACAAAACATTAAGCCCAGTATTGTATAGGTTCCCCTTCTGCCACTAGGGTAGTTCTGGCCCTTCTGGACATGTTGCCACAAGACCCCTGGGGGCTGCTATGATGTCTGGCATCATAGCAGGGTAGCTTATCCTGAAAAGGGTCGGGGTGGGGCCTGGAGCCTATCCCAGGCAACTTAGGGAATGAGGTGAGGTACACCCAGGACAGGTGGCCAATCTATCAATCTATTTAAAAGTCTGTGAAAACAAAACCAAATACAGAGAACTAGGGCTAGTGGCCATTAACATTAGCATAAGCTAAAGTCTGAATTGAGACTTAACCAAATGCCACAGACCTAGCCAAACCTAAAAGGTATATAAATAGGTATATATAAATAGGTAAAAAACAAACAACCTAACAATACTAAAAATAAAGAAACCATTGAGCTTAAATAGAAAAGCATAGCAAAATAAGCGTGATAAAATTTGAAACTAAGAGTCCAGAATAAACAGTCTAAAGTCCAAAAAAAAAAAAAAACATAGAAATGCCATGACAATTATAAAACTTTAAAGAACAGAAATAATGAAAAAGGTTATGGACACGAGTATGAAAATATTAGCATTATTTGAAGCATCATTAACTAGCCTTGTGTTTGTCTAATTAAGTGCTCTCTAGAATGTCTATGTCACTCCCCGGGGGCATGTCGTGCTCTTTAGTAACAGCTTGTTAGCAGTAAACACGATTCATTAGTGCACACACACTTCTCCTTCTAACCATTACTTGGTGGAGAATATAATGCTGAAAGTTTATTAATTTGCAAGAGGGTGGAGTTTGTGTGACTTGGTGAAGGTGGACTTTGCGACTTTTTGAAGGATGTTTTACCAGCTCAGGCAGTTCAATGCCATAATGTTGCCTTAATAAATAACCAGGGCTTCTGCATGAGTGATTAAATTTAATCCACCACACAGATGCATCAGACGTCTTCGAGTGATGACCCTGCTGCTCTCCATCACCACAGACGCAGGATTTGCGGCCAGTGGACTGCTGATTGGAAGGTCACGGGTCCAAACCCCACCATCACAGAGTTGCCACTGTATAACCCTCAGCTGCTCGTATGTATAATAAGATAAATGTAAGTCGCTCTAGAAAAGGGCATCTGTCAAATTCTGTAAATGTAAATGACTTAAAATCCCCAAATCACAGAGAAATCTTTATCTGTAAAATTAATCCTAAAAGTCCCTTCGGTAGGGATTTATTTCATGGATATTATTTAGCTTCATTGAGCAAGTATGTACAACATGCAAGGAATTTGGCTTTGGTGCAATGGCTCTCAATATGCTTATAAATATATACTGTATGTAGTAACAGCAGGGATTAAGAAATAGGTTTAGAATAAAGTAACAACAAAAAAAAGAATTAATTTGTCCTAAGGATGTAAATATACAGACATGTGTATTTACGATTAGTGTATTGCACTGGATTGAAGGGAGAGCTGTGCTGTATGGAGATGTACTAACTGTACATGTGGTTAATAGCAGATGGAAAGCAACCATTCCTGAGTCTGGCAGTTTTTGCATACGGTTTTCTGTATCCTCCAGAGGGAAGAAGTTAAATAAATTTTGTCCAGGGTGTGAGAGGTTTTCATAGATCTTCTCCGTCCTATTCTTAACCCATGAAATGTACAGGTTCAGTATGGAGAGCAGGTCGGCACAAATAATCAATTACTTTCTCTGCAGTCATGACTGTCCCTTTTAGTCTGTCCCTGTCCTGTTTTGTTGTCGACCCAAACCAGACAGCGATGGAGGAGCAAAGAAAACTGGATCAGAAGATCTTTGGGCAGGTTGGATTTCCTCAGCTGATGCGAGAAGTTCCAGGCCTCCTATAACATAGAATCAATGTTGGATGTCCGCTTTAGGTCCTGCTCCCAGTACCCTGAAGGTGTCTTCTGAAGACATCAAATATGAAGAGGAGGAGGGGGAGGGTGTTTCCCTCCTGAAGTCTACTGTCATCTCCAGTTTATTGAGTGTTTTTGATTGAGTTCTGGATTGTTTCAACCATACCATAAAGCCAGCTGTTCCAGTTCTTTTCTGACTCATCACTATCAAAGATAAGACCAATGATTCAACTGTTATTTGCAAACTTTGATAGAAGGGTCCCTGGAGGCACAGTCGTGCACCAATGATAATTGATTGGGTGCTGGACACAGTTTTACTCAGCCTTACATTTTGCCTCCTATCAGTCAAAAAGCTAACTGCGAGTTGGGTGAGCTTAGTGTGGTTGATGTCCGAGATGATGCAACTGAATGCAGAATCTATGACTCATGAAAGGTCCTTGGGGAGTCAAGATTTTGAGGGATAAAATGCAACAATATCTTTGCATCATCATCCACTTACCTGACTGCCATAAGGGGAACTGCAGTGGGTCTAGAGGTCTGTTGGTGTCCGTTATGTTCTTCAAATAATTCAGCACCAACCTTTCAAAATTCTTTCATAACTTCAAATGTAAGGGCAACAGCTCTGTTATTATTTACCTCACTGAAGGAAGATTTCTATGGGACTAGGAAGGGATTATGCATACAGTAGCTGCAGAGATCTATTGAAGACCTGGATGAAAACAGGAGCCAGCTAGCTTCAGGCAGGACATTGATATACCGTCTGGTCCAGGTGCCTTCCTAGTCTTTTGCCAGAGGAAGGGAAGAGGGGATCCTGAATGTGCTTCTGATTGACTGACTGACACATTGGATGATGTGAAGTCTGGGTGTCAAACATGCAGTAAAACTCATTCAGGTCATGTGTCTGCTCAGCAGGTGTCTGTTTCCTGCAGCATAGGGGGGGGGGTCATGGTTTCCACACTGATGCAGCGTCATTGGCAGGGAGCTGGTATTTCAGCTTTTCTCAGTAGCTCCTTTGTCAGATTAACAATCTCTGCCTCTGTAGGCTTCCTCCTTGGCATACCAAAGCTGCTCAAGTTTTGCTGTTACCCAGGGCTTGTTGTTATTGTATGTATGTATAATGTTTATTTGTGTGTTATTACTATTTGAAAACGTTGAGCTTTTTATTCCTGAATTGTCATCTGTTTTAAATAGACATATCTCATTTAAGTAGACTTTGGTGCTTGGACCCCTAAATATAAATCCTTTAGCTGTAGCTGTTTATTATTGTACCAAAATAATAATAATAATAATAATAATAATAATAATAATAACACCAAATCTCTGGCATGGTTCCCGAACCCTTGGGGGTCCTGGACACGATTATAAGAACCACTGATTTATGGTATGATATGGTCTTGATAACTGAAGGGGGAGGTGAGATCTTCTGCAGAACAGTAGTAGTAGTAGTAGTAGTAATAATAATAATAATAATAATAATAATAAAAACAATATCTCCATTATGCCATCACTTCATAAATAGCTAGTTTACTGCGCTACTGTCAAAATAGTTTTGTCTAGACAAGGGGGAGATGCAACTCCCAGTCTCTCAAAAGCTATTGGTTGATGCATTAATCAGTCAAAATCACATTGACTTCCTGATTTTAAAAGGAAAAATGTCAGCATAGAGAATCCTATCATGGAGACATTATAAAGGGTTGCTCTGCTGTTTGATGTTATATTTAAGACAATCTCTGCTTTTTTCTTCCTGCATGTTTTTCCGCTAATTACAGCATTTGGGGCATTCAGCGCTAGCATGACGCATTGGTCTTTTCAGGCAAGAAGAGAGGAACAGCCGAGGAGCTTAAAGTGATATAAATGTCTTTGAATGACAGCATAAATCCGCATGATGACAAATGGCCTCCTTTGAAGTCAGTGCCACATTGGATAGGATACAAGGTTTGGGTTTTAAAAAGGTGTTGCCCACCTTAAATCTAGAAAGCAACCGGGAACAATGTCAAAGTGACAGTCTTAACTCTACAGCTATGAAGCAAAAGGGTTCACGTTGCACTTATCTGAATAAGAATGTCACGGCCGCTTAAATTTACATTCGGCTGTAACCTGCTACGTTGACAGGCCAACGGCGGCGAGCAGTGGAGTGAGGAGGGGAGGAAAAAAGCCAAGCAATAAAGTCCTTGCAAATGAATATTTTTCTTGTCCAATGTGTGGCACAATTCATCACAATTCAGTGTCCTAGCCTGGAGTAATATATAAACTCGGTGCGCTTGTCTCGTTGCAAAAATGGAAATGGACTTCAAGAAATGAGCAATTTCCCCGTGGAAGGATTGAAAAGGCGGTGAGGCCGTACGCTCTCGACCTGTCATCAATCACGCCGGACTCCAGAGAGGCTGCAAAAAAGAGAGAGGACGGCCATTGACAGGTGCTACCCCGAGCCTAATAGCATAAAAAGGCGAACAAAGGGAAAAAAAAACCCATGCCAACCCAAGCGCTCCGGGAAAAGCGACAGCGCTGTTAATTGCTCCTGTTCGCCTCCGGAATATAAAAAGCAGTTGGCTGGAGGCGCCGTCGCTTCCCAGATTATACACCCGAAACCAATTGCCTTCAGCTTTCCAATAGTAATTGAGGGAATGCAGTGTGTAACGGGTGACAATAAGAGATACCGACTGTGAGTGAAGAGACAGCTCACTCCCGGGGCTAAATATACATTCAGGATGATAGTCAAGAAAAAAAAGATGGACTTGAAAGTTGAAGGTCATTCAGTTGTGTAATTTATTTAGTTTTTTTTTTTTTTTGGTCATTTTCTCATGTGCTGAATGATACAGAGCAGGAAAAATAAAATGAAATGAGTCTGTGAACATTCACAAACTCCAAATCATATTTCCTGTATATTTGTAACCTTGATAGCTGTGGGAATTTTGATTACTCGCATGTATATAAAGATTCACTCATTCGAAAATGCACACAATGTTCCTTTTACAGGAAACATACTTCATCAAACTACAACATCATGTTTCTTTTATTTTGGCGCAGCAGCTAAAAGCCTAAATTGCTTAACAAGCCTCAAACATAATCGCTGATGTGGAGTCACACATTCTCTGTTATCTATAACAATGAAGAAAATGGGAAAAAAATAATAAAATAAAGCAGCTCCTTCTGTCAATGTTGTCTACAGCACAGTGTTTAACGTCGCACCACTCCGACATCAGTCTCAGACAGAGGGCGTAACCTAAAGCCAGGGGGTGAAGTCTGTATGAAGAGATTCAAATGAGAATGTAGTATGAGTGTAGGTTTGAAGGAGACTGTATGGCGCTGGTTATAATGAGTGTGTGTGTGTGTGTGTGTTTGTGTGTGTGTGTGTGTGTGTGTATGTCATTCAGGAAGTTATTAGCTGTGTTTTGGCTGAACACTTCAGCCAATTGACAATTGAAGCATATAAATACCCTACGAGGAGGATATCAAATTCTATTGGGTGCATTTGCGAACAACCCAAAAGAACCGACTTCATGTTAAGTAGAGCCCATGATGTGTACATGCAGCAAAATCTCATGTGATGGCCCTGTGTCACACCCAGCTGTTCAGGCGTCCTAATGGCAGCAGATTCCAAACTGTGTGCTGATTTTTATTACATTTTTGTACTTGTTAAGAGACCCAGAAAGCCCCAAATGCTGGGGGAAAAAATCCTCAGAACACATTATGACGTCATAGGACTGTTGTCGTGACTGATCGTCACACTCTCTTGCCCATTAAAAAAAAAAAACTTTTATGGTGTCTTGAACTTCATGTGCCCCTGTGTACAATTTAATAGATAAAGTATGAGAACTATGGCAAAATGCTATGTATATATAACTATTATTGGCAAGTAATCAGTAAAAGATTCACCATGAACAGTCCATGCACTGAATAAAAATCACAATATTTTGCTCATTAATAAATAAAATATATGCAAATGTTGAAAAAATTGCTGCTTCTAAAGGAGGAATAAATAAATTTGAGTGATCACCACTTCGGGGAAATAACAATAATAACAATCCACTCATCACCCACTAAGCTATTGATTATTTTCTTCATAAAATTTTATACAGTTTTTATTAATCTTAAAATTACCTTACACCTTTATATTGCATTCGGTGACTGATGACCCCATAACCTGTCACAAGTTTCTACTCTGTTGTGTCAGCAGATTGCCTAATTACCTACCACACACACACACACACACACACACACACACACACACACACACACACACACACACAACTTCTACTAGTTTTTCCTGCTAGTGCTTTTTACACCATGGCATTGTTAGCCCACTAACCTCAGCATCTAACCTCAGAGTCTAGTTTTATCTAGTGGCACATTCCACAGAGCCCTTCTGTCAGCTTCATACTGCTAGATCAGCTAAACTATCATCTGTCCTCTTCAGTTGTCCCTGTTTACCTGGTCTCTTGGTAAAGTCATATCATAGCTTGCCTTTTCATACCATTGTTATGCAGATGACATGCAACTTATTATTTCCTTTCCTCCCTCAGACACTCAGATTTTCACCCAGATCTCATCCTGGATGGCAGCTCATCAGCTGAAGCTCAATCTGAGTAAAAACCGAACTGCTGTTCATCCCTGGAGATTCATCCCCCGGTCAAGACCTTGAGATCTCCCTGGACAAAGATCAAATCATTCCTTAATCTTGTGGTAACTGTGAACAATCAACTGTCATTTTCCCCACATATTGCTAAACTTATTAGCTCTTGTTGATTTCTTCAAAAGAATCCGCCCATTTTTTTCTTCACAGGCTACTCAGGTGCTTGTTCAGTCCCTTGTTATTTCAAGACTGGACTACTGCAACTCACTTCTGGCAGGTCCGCCTCTGTCCACCATTCGCCCTCTACAGCTGATCCAGAATGCAGCGGCACATCCTGTTTTTAACCTTCCCAAGTTCTCCCACAGACCCCACTTCTCCGCTCCCTAAACTGGCTTCCTGTCTATGCCCACATCAAATTTACGTATTTGTTTCTTAAGTACTTGGACTAAAAAAAAGACTCCCTTCCCCACTATGTTTGACTGACGCCAGTTAGTAACCTACTGTAAGTAACCCAGTGTAAGTATCTATCCAATGACGGAAACTTCAAAGCACTTTTTGTAAGTCACTCTGGATTAGAACGTCTGCCAAATGCCTAAATGTAAATGTTATCTTCCACCATGGTGTAGTGTTAATAAAGAAAAATATGCCATATTTGGCCGTAATATATATTATATTTAGAAAGCTCATTCATACTCATGATTCATAAAGTTTTGTTCATACATTTTGGATTTTAATCGGTCAGAATGTCTTGATTAGGTTACTATAAAGTAGTGCAGCTGCAAATCCCAGGTTATTTTAATGCACTTATTCTAATTTGTTATTGTTTCTATTACAACACCTCTTCACAGGGATTTGTAGCAAAGCACATAAACAGATGATAAAATTTGTGTTATTTTTGCTATTTTTTAAGAATGCTTTTATTTAACATTTATGGAAGGAGTCTCCAGTGTGAGTGCATTGAGATAAAATTATACAAAAATCTCAGTACAAAAAGCCAAACTTTTTTTCTATATTTATAACTATAAAAAAAGAGTATGATGTGTTATTTATTACATAATAAAATTTGTAGCGCAAAAGTTCTAACTCTGCTTCATCACACCACCCTGGTGTTGATTATTTTCCCATAAGCGCATGACACACAATGGTTTATTCCTATTCAAGCCATTGGTTTTTCTAATCATGTGAGCAGAATTTGCTAAAAGATTCCTAATTACAAAGAATGTTTCATTTATACAGTATATCAGCCATATAAGCACACTCCTACAATGTAGTATTAAACATTTATCAGGATTAAAAAATGTTTATGTGAGAAAGATTTAATTCAACACTATAGCTGTTAATGTTAACGTTATATGATGCTATTTAACCCTGTCTATTAGTTCAACACTGAAAGCATCCATTAGCAGCCGAAAGTGTGTTCACTCAAGGTCTACAGCACTTTTGAAGGATATCTCAGTAACGTTGAAGAAATGCTGAGTTTGACATCAAAGAAAAGACTGCATATGTGCGAAGCATACAAAAAATAAAAATGCACGGGTGAATGGAAGCTAATTAGAAAGAGGTCTGTAAGATCTAATTTACTTCATGCTAATTGGCCCCTAACTGTCTTTCCTTCATTATTAACAACATTTAAGCCTGAGTATCTCTTTAAGATATAAAAGTGAATATGAAATAACATGGATTCTGATAAAAGGAGGAAGAGGAAGCAAAGTCTGGTGTACTCTGCGTGGCATCGCAGGTCAACAGCAGCCGCAGGGTTTCTGCTTAATTACATCAAAAACACGCTGCTTGAAGGGCAAATGAAAAAAATAAACACTTCATGTTCCGCCCGCGGTGCAGCTGGATATCGTGTTCACGCTGATATTTCCTGAGTGGAGGCTGGGCGGAAAAGATAAAGACAAGAAGGAAGACGTAGCACATTGTATATGAGTGAAGTGCAGCGAGATCTACAAAAAGTTACATCAGAGACACACACACAAAAAAAATCCCACCAATAAATCTGTACAGTTAGCCATGCTAACATTGCTAAGATCATGCTAATCAGAATCTACTGTACCAATTTGCAACATGCTAACATAAAACGCTTTGTTACATGGACTGAGCAGAACGTCATCACATGAACATTTAAAGGATACACGAGATTCGACCATCGGGTCATTTGCAGGTTATTTCTGGTCATTAGATGATCATCTCAATATTGTGCCAATGCAGTTTAACCACCATGTATTTTTCAGTCAGTAGCAGGTCAGATCATTTGAGTTTGCTGTTATCTGAGGTCATTAGAAGGTCATGTGATTCCAGCAGTAGGTCATTTGAGGTCATTAAAATGACATTTAAGTCATTTAAAGGTTGGTTTATGGTCATTATGGAGATGATTTGAAGAGCACAGCTATCTGAGTACAATGCTATGCCACTTTAGGTCATATACTGTACATGCCATTTGAGGTCAAGTGAAGGTCACTGGAATGTCCCGTGTAATTTTAGATAATGCAAGTTTCATTTCAGATCTCTGGAATGTCATTTCCTATCATCAAAAGTTTAGCAAATATGTTTAATAATTATTTCAGGTTGTTAAAATATCATTTCAGGTCATCTGAAGGTGAAGTTAAAGTCATGAGCATGTGACAGGTCATTTCAGGTTATTTGACTTTTTGTTTTAGACCACTAGCAGATGATTTTTGGTCATAGTTTTTTTTCCCCCAACTCTTTTGAATATGATATTCCTGATCTAAGAAATTTCAGGTCATTTCAACATCATTTGGAGGTCATTGAAGGTTGTTTAAATAAGCCAAGGTTTAAATGACATAAATGAGCTTTAAATGCTCTAAATGAGGTCATTTGATTGCCATTGATTACCATTTGTAGGTTATTTAAGTAATATCACACTAATGGGAGTGCTGTTGTGGTGAATATCAGCATGGCTGTAATGCATAGACATGAAGGCATAGATATCACAGTAATGATGATATTCAGCATGACATCGAGTGTGATGTTGCTTTTATACAACAATTCCACAAATAGCATATTGTCAACTTTTTAATTATCAACAGATTTGTTTGTTTTAAATACTTAGCAGTACTATGTAGTCAAAAAGGTGAGGAGAATAAACCATGGAGGTGGTTGACAACCCTGAGAAACTTACAAGATTTACTTTATATATCCACTTCTGGCTTTTGAATATCAGCTCCGTTAACATCCAGGTTCTGGGGTTAAATCCCAAATAGCGTTAAATGGAAAGCTAGTGCACTATGTAGGGTGTACAATCCCTTGTTCCACACACCAAGTAGTGCCCTTGAACATGGATTAGTGAGGGATTTGGGATTCAGCTACTTAGCTATACAGCTGCAAATAAAAGAATATGGACGGTTCAGAGGCAATTCAGAACAAGTTAGAAGTGATTACCACAGAGACGGCGTGTTGTTTAAGACGACATAACGTTATCAGATGTGTGTTGTTACTGAAAGTGCTTCTGTGACTGGTTGTCAATGTGGGTTTTGTCAGGCAGCTGCTCTCTCCTCAGTACTGTGGACTGTACTGACCTACTCTCACCCACGCTGAGACGTAGATGGAGTGATATACATTATATAGTTAAATGTCCCAGTAATGCTATTATCAGCACTTGTGGAATACCTCTCATTAAATCAGATTACTCAGTCTGAGCTGAATGTTGTATAATTCACTGAAAAAAAAATCACTTTTACTTCAGATCATTTGACGATCTCTTTTCCCTAATTTGTGCAGATTCAAATAAAACATTAAAACAGGAGTTCTGCTGAAAAGTTATGTACGGTGATGTGTTTTTAATTTTGTAAATTGTTAATTACGTCTGAACCGAGCACAACATCTCATCATCAAAAACCCCAAGAAAGCACTGCTGCACTCAAGTTGTGCAATAACGTTCTATATAATAATCTGCTCTGATCCTGCTCAGCACTAGATTGATCTGATTACACACTTTATGATATAGCTCAATAACTCGTTTAATTAGAGCCAACATGAAATGACGAAATGAATCATAACAGACTTACCTGAGGTAGAGCAGGAGGAGGAGACCAGGGAGGGATAAATCTCCTCATCTGACTCTCCTACTCATTTTTCACAGCTTTAAGGAAGAAGACACATACAGTCTGTTTGTCTTACCATCATACCAGATCTGCTTAAAAGATTAATGAACTAATTAATAGCCATACCTTTTTTATGTAAATCCCCCTGTGCATGCATGCTTTTGGGTTTGTATGATCAACAACAGCACACAGGTTTTAGATACACTGTCACTACCTGATATATGTTTTTACTATACAATTTACACCTTTAGTACCTAAAGAGGCTCGTTAATCTTGCAACATGGCTTGCAGAGTGAGACACACATCATAAAAAGTTGCCGCAAAATAAACAGATTTAAATGAGAGGTGTTAATGTGAGCCTGCTGATCTGATACAGTATGTACATGATGATATATGGCGATAATTAGGAAAATATTAAATTACTTAGAAAGAACCGTTGATAACCGAAGTACATATGAAGAAACTAGATGCTAATGCAGCAAAATACTGTAAGACTCAATGCTGGATCAAGTGCTGTTCTACAGTTTGTGCTGAATAATGAGTGTTGAAGCAAGTTATTTAACTAAATAAGTGATTAATGTGCTCCTTACTGGGTACTATAGTAGCATGGGGTTAGCACAGTCACCTAGCACCTCCAGGTTCAAAGGTTTGATTCCTGCCTCAGGTGTGTGCATGACGTTGTGTTTCCTCCAGGTACTCTACTCCTACACAATTTCCTCTCACAGTCCAAAGACATGCAGATTAGGTGTGTGTGAGTGTGTGTGCCCTGCAATGGATTGGCACCCCATCTATGGTGTACCATGACTTGTGCCCCGAGTCCCCTGGGATAGACTTAAGGCCTCCCACTTAAGGCCTCCCTCTGTAGAGAGTACAGTAAGTGCTATAGAGCATGAGTGAGTGTGTGAGTGAGTGATCATTACTCTAGAACTGTTCACACAAGAATATATTTTAAACATAATTGATTCCTGTAAGGTTTATTTCAAAGCTTGCTTTTTAATTTAGATTTTTACTTTTAAGTGTTTAATATTACATTTCTTCTTTTTTTTCCCTTTTCCTCCTTTTTTTTTTGCCTTTAACACAGATTTCCATATGCTGTTAAAAATCCTCATCACTTTTAATTGAAATAATTTGGCAAGCCTAGAGATATCTATCTGAATATGCAGCTCAGAAACTGCGTGTGTAACCCGACTCTGAACACCATAAACTTTCCCCACTTTTAGATTCCGCTGCTTTGATTTGAAAATAGAAAAAATTATTTTAATGACTTAGACATAACCTTGTGTATATAGAGTATACTGTATGTTTCCATATTTTATCAACTGAATTTCATGATATGTTTCATACTGTTAAAGCAGAACATGAATAAAATATGTGATTCCTGGCTGTATTGCTATAATCATCTTTTTCCGTTTGAATTATGCCTCAGATTTTGATACGCTGCCCTTTTTCCCCCTGCGTTCAGAGATTTATAAGTGATTGAGACAGCGTTCTCTGACTCATTAACTCGGCACGCTTTCAGCAATGCTAAATTTCCAAAGGATTAAGTGCATGGCTCTTTCTCTCATTTTTTAGGTCTTCGGCTCGAAAATCGGCTCAAGCAGGGAGCATAATGAAGCGAGCGATGTTTAATGGATCAGCTTGGTTTAATGTGTAAATCAAAAGGCTCGAGCAATTATACTGGAAACGCATAGGCCATTCGATAATCTGTTACATTCCATTGGTGTTGCTTCTTTCTTTCTTTGTTTATCTCTCTATTTGTTGGTTTGAATCCAACTAACATCCTCCACTGGACAGCGATTTGACTTTCAAAGCATCTGACTCCTGAATCAACTCTGACTCTTGATTCAGTCCATATGCTCTTTCTGGATGGGATTCATTTCCCTGGTACTCAATGTTTTTAATTGAGATAAATATTGAATAAAACACTCTGGGTCCTGATGTTATAGTAAAATAATCAATTACAAGGTGCCCATAAGAAAGTGTTTTATTTCTCTTATACCACAACAACTATCCAACAACGACAATTATTTATTTATTGAAGGTTGACACATCGCAATTTTTATCCATTTTGATTCCGTTCATTCATTCTCTATACTGCTAACATCTGTACAATGTCATGAGAGGCCTGGAGCCTATCCTATAAGACTTTAGGCAGGAGATGGCGTACACCCTGGTGCTAATTCACATCACAGGGCACACACACTCACACACATACACTACACCAATTGGAACATCAATCTGCTTGTCTTTGGACTGTGGGAGGAACCCGGAGAAAACTAACTGAGCATGGGGAGAACATGCAAACAATACACAAATCAAACCCTTGACTCTGGAGGTACTAATCAATACATCACCATTCCGTATCAATTTTATTTACAGTTAATTCTATGGAACTTCGGTGAAACTACTCCTTGTTCTCGCTTATGCTTAAGCAGCTATAAATAATCATTCCCTCACCAGCTTATTTCTATTCCATCTTTCTGTTAACTAAAAAAAATTTAAATGACACAGACAAGAAACTATAAAGTGTAAATTGTTCTGTCCTGAAAATGTCATGAAGAAGTTTTACTTCTTCATAAAATATGTACCAAAAAATTCCAGCCACCTGTTTACTCTCTCTCTCTCTCTCTCTCTCTCTCTCTCTCTCTCTGTGTAATAAACAAAGTGATTATGGTCCAGTATTGGAACAGTTCATTTCCCCTGACAGTGCTACTCTACTGGTTCCTGAGTGAGATTATATAACACACCTATTAAAGGCCATTTTATAGCTAAACATTAATCGTTAAATCTTCAGCTGGCCCCTGATCCTTGGTTCATGATCTCATCCGTGGGTTCACGCTGCGTGTGATTGATGCAGCAGGAGTCGAGCCAAAAGCCTGCAATTAAAGTGAACTCGAGTGCTATTCTTATTTCCCCTTTGTTATGAATTGCATATTTCCTTTTCAACATCCTGCAATTATTTTGATGAACTTGCTCTTAAAACCAAGAGAAATGTACTGCATGATGTGATGTGGAATTGCTCTTCTCGCATTATTGGAAATACATTGGACCAGAAAGGGCTCATACTTGTATGAATGGGTGCCAAAAGTTTTCTCGATCAGTGTCAGGGTCATTCAGTACAGATGAGACATGTTAGTGTAACCTTCTTTAAGCTGAAATTGTCCTCAATATGAATACTTCATAAAAACGGCTATATATAAAGATCTCATTATTTAAATATTCATAAATATCTCGTACGTTACCCACAATGCTGTTTAACTACAGTACCTGCTAATTTACATTTTAGGCATTTGGCAGTGCCCTTATCCAGAGCAACTTAGATTTTTTTAGGGTTGAGGGTTAAGGGCATCAACTTAGTGGGCATGGGATTTGAACCTGGGACCTTCCAAACTGTATGAAACTAGCACTGTTGTCAAACTCCCGTCACTGCAGAGAACTGTGTGTTTATTACTAGACCACTAGGGGACATGATGATGATGATGATGATGATGATGATGAAGATGAAGAGATGCATGACATAAGCTACACATGCTGTGTGTGGGAAGCTGTTGTGTCCTAACTTTGTTAGGAACGTGTACCAAGGAGGTGCTTGTGTGAATGGATGATAATTGGTATAAAGCCTCCAAATAAAGGTTACAATTTTGTTGTTTTTAGGTTGTCATTGCAGACTTTTAAAAGCAAAGTTGTCCTGATGGTGAACATCATCACGGAATCATTACAACTACAATCTATTGCAACACAATAAAATAAGAAAATAAAATATATAATAGTTATATAATAGAAATATAAAGTTATATTTGTTAAAAAAAGAAATCAAACAACGTGAATTTAGAGAGTTTACACGTTATTATAAGTGCCTTTGAGTAAATACAAAAAGAGAAATATGAGTTGTGTGTAATAGTAGTAGGATTAATATGGTAATAAATTGTGTCAGAATATACATTTATAAAATGAATCTAGTGGGATCTTTTTATGACTGGAAGCAGCTTAAAATATTGTTAAAACATTTTATATATATATATACAATTAGAAAAGAAATATAACGTGTTTATTATAGATCTTAAATATGAATGTATTTGCTAGTGATTGTTCATCAACATTGATAGTTTTTACTTTTATAAAGTTAGAAGGAAAATAGTTTAAGGGAATAAAAAGATCTAGAAATAAAACAGGGCTGGGGAGTTTTGAGGATTTTATTGGGTTGTAAAATATGTAGAATGAATAAATCTAAATGCCTTAGTGACTTAAGTGCTCAAAAGATGTTCAAAGAATGATTAGAGTTATTGTAATAACAGAAATAGGGCAGCGAGTATGACCACTCTGACCAGACTTCACAGAATATCAATCACAGGCCAGAAACGTCTCGGTTACAAAGTGCGATCATCTCCACTTATCACCCGAGGAATGAAAACTCTGTGGTGAGATGTCCAGCGTGCATATTCAAATATACATTTACTGCCTGATGCAACGTGCTGCAAGATGACACAATGAGAAATCCTCCTTCGGTTAAAGGGGGGG
>JAQMYL010000023.1:1704741-1718953 GCA_030014365.1 Clarias pachynema | reverse complement strand
TCTCCACATCATTGCATTCAGTTTTTATTCACAATTTGTTAAGTGTCCCAACTTTTTTGGAATCCGGTTTGTATTTAGAGCAGAAACGTCCACCATCAACAAACATAATAAAATAATTTCTGATTAAGTGAACTCAAATGTGCACAAGTTAACTCAAAAGTGCTCCTAAAAAGCAGAAATACATGTTGTTATCCTTAAATGTCCTTGAATCAAATTAAATAAACTCAGTTGTACACCTATAAAAATCACATGACCTATAATTCAAATGCAAACAGTTAGACTCAAATGCACTCGAACAAACTCAAATGTTCAATCATAAAATCAAATGTATTCTAACTCAGATCTTTGCACAATCCATAATTTATTATCATTTCACTAATGTATATTCCAATCATATACTGTACATACTGTACTATAGACATCCACATACAGTATGTACTGTACAGTACATACAGTATGTATATCCTGTTTAGCATGTTATCTTCTTAACATGTTGTCACCACTGCACAATCACTTTTTGCACACATATGCTACCATATGTACTACTGTATATGTCCTACTTATATTAAATACTGCACCTTCTGTACACAGTACAGAAGTAGAGAGTCACCGCTGTACATACTGTATGGCCACATAACCTAATTTTACTATATTTGTTATTTGTCATATATAGGTCATGTTGGTTAGGTACTAACTGCATTTAATTGACCTTGTACATGCAGTTTGCAAAATGATAAAAATGGTGAATCTAATCTAATCTAATCTAATTTAATCCAATCCAATTTAATCTAATCTAATCATTTTAAAGGCATGCCAATGAATGCATTCCAAAACTCAAATAAACTCAAATAGACCCCAGTGTAAACAAGCAAACAAACAAAGAAAACAAACATTCAAATACACTAATAAACACACACACACACACACACACACACACACACACACACACACACACACACACAAATTCAATATATTCAACTTAAGTGTCCTGTAATAAATTCAAATTCACCCCTATTAACTCAAATGCACTTTAGTAAACTCAAATGTACTCTAACTCAATCACACTTTTAATAAACTAAAATTTACTCAAATAAACTTGAATGTATGCTAACTCAAATGCACTCAAATGAATGAAATTAGAACTCAAATATACTCAGAATATATAAATAAAACGTCTCGGGTTACTTGACTGTAACCCTGTTCCCTGAAAAAGCAGGAACGAGATGCTGCGTGAAAACGTTATTGGGAACGCTCTTTGTTCGACCGGTTGTTGAAGCATGTGTGTCAAACACGCCAAAGTTTGGCTTGTATTACCTCAGTCAAGTGACTTCATTTGATTATGTGCAGCTGGAGTTTGTAAATAGGAATGAACCGGGAACATCTTCAGGTCAATTTTGTCTGAAAGGACGTCCAGTCACGCCTACAGTGTGGCATTGGAGCGCAGCATCTCGTTCCCGCTTTTTCAGGGAACAGGGTTACAGTTTCAAAACCTGCACTCGATGCTGTGTGAAAACGCTATTGGGAACGAGAATACCAATGCCGCCGCTCTGAAAGTGTCTCGACCCCCAGCACATTGTAGCGTGTGCGCACAATCATCAAAGAGGTCTAGACTTGACTCTGGGATGCTGACCCAAGGACCCATGAGCTCGGAGTAGCATGGACATCCAAACTATAAAATCTGACAAATGTATGCGCCTGCCGCATCACACTTGCTGCAAGTGGACACCTCCCGCCAAAGCCATTGACAATGCAAGCCCCCTAGTTGAATGGGCCCTAACTCTTAGAGGTGAAGTCTGGCCACGCACCTTGTAGGCTAGGGTAATAGCATCCCTCACCCATGTGACAAGTGGCAGCTGCCACCCGGTTGCAGCCCCCATAGCATATAAAAAGCTGCTCCGACTTACGCCACTGGCTAGTGCGGTGGACGTAAATCTACAGAGCACATACTGGACACACTAAGTGAAGTCTTTCCTGCTCTGGAGCAGTAAATGGTGGAGGACAAAAGGCTTTGAGAACAACTGGATGCATGGTTGAGAATGGAACTTTCAGAAGATAATTCGAGTGAGGATGCAGAATAGCTTTGACCAGACCAGGGGCAAAATCTAGGCAGGATGAGGAGACTGACAGAGCCTGCAAATCCCCAATTCTCTTCAGAGAAGTAATAGACATTAGAAAAAACATCTTTAGCTGACTCTAGTGGTTCGAAAGGGGTATCAATCACACCCTCGAGCACCATGAAGGGACTCTCACTCGGATGAGCGGCCTCAAGCGTTTAGCTCCACGAATAAAGCGGGCAACTAAAGGGTGCTTTCCTACAGAAACCCCATCAATCAGAACATGGCAAGTCAAAATGGCGGCCACATACATTCTAAGAGTGCTAGGACATATGCCCGAGGACAGTTTCTCCTGCAGAAACTCCAGCACTGAAGCAATCTGGGTCAATGGACTGGGTCTACATGGTTTGCCATATACCAACTTTCAAAACCATTCCATCTGAGGGCATAAGTTCCTCTAGTAGAGAGAGCCCTAGCACTTAGAATAGTTTCTATTACATTGGCTGGAAGACCAGCATCTCTTAGTTGGCCCCCCTCAGGAAGGTTGAAGTTTCCAGAAGGTTCCAGAGCTCGGGCCTGGGATGAAATATTGCCCCCTGTGCCTGAGACAGAAGATCCCTCCTGACCGGAATCGCCCATGGTGAGCCGTCGAGGAGAGATATTACATCTAAGAACCACACTCTGGTCGACCAACGGGGCGCTATCAATTAGAGGCGAAACCCCTGTTGACGGACCTTCACTAGGACTCCAGGGAGCAGAGCTATCGGAGGAAAAGCGTAAAGACGCAGTCTGGGCCACGTGTGGGCCATAGCGTCGAGACCAAGGGAAGCTGGAGGAGTCCGAGTGTAGTAAAGGAGACATTGTGCTGTCTCCTGCAAGGCAAAGAGGTCCACCTCTACTACATAAAATCTCTCCCAGATTTGACTGACTACTTCGGGGTGGAGTTTACATTCCCTATGTATCACAGCTTGCCTGGACAGCAAGTCTGCTCCCACATTCATATGCTCCGGAATGTGAATCGTCCTGAGGGACAGGAATTTGTCCTGTGCCCAAAGCAGAATCTGCTGCGTTAACTTAGGGTTAGTAACTCCTCCTCGAGTAACTCCTCATACGCTCGCTAATGTGAGGAGCGTTCTGAGGTGGCACTTTCCATTTCACCGGAAGCAAGAGAAGAGGTCTCTTCCGCCCGATCAGAAGGAGCGCTGAGGCGCGCTTGAGAAGCGGATGCAAGAGCCTCCCGATCCAGCGAGAGCATGAGAGAAAAGGGCGAATCCGTTTCACACGCTTCCGCCAGATCGACACGCGATCCCCAGGAGGGAGCCGCAGCTCACAATTTCTCTTTAAAGAACGCGAGCCAGGCTCGAAGCGCTCTCATTGGGAGGAGATCGCAGTCCTCGCATTCTCCCTTGAGTTCGAGGATAGTGTGTTCTTCCCCCAAACACTCAAAGCAGAAACATGGCGATCATCATCAGAGAGAAGTCTCTCACATGGAAGCAAACATCTCCTTTCTAACTCCGCCATTGAAAGTAATATTCCTTTTACTTTCACTTTCTGCTTTTTTTCTTTTTTAACTGCCGCTCAGTATTCACACACAGATTTTGCACACACGCACACACAATGCGGTCCTTGAAGACAAAAAGACCTGAAGATTTTTCCGGTTCATGCCTATTTATAACTTCCAGGTGCACATAATCAAATGACGTCACCTGACCGAGGTTATAAAAGCCAAACTTTGGTGTGTTTGACACGCATGCTTCAACAACCGGTCGAACAAAACGCATTCCCAATAGCATTTTCATGCAACATCGAGTGTAGCTTTTGAAAGGGAACTCAAATACCTATCAATAAATCAAATTACCTGTAATTCAAATGTACACTGTTAATCTCAAATGCACTCGAGTAAACTCAAAATTACAATAATTAAATAAAAAACTCTAACCTCAGATGGTCTCAAATTAACTCAAATGCACTCAAAAAACCTCAAATGTACTCTAACTCAATTGCACTTTAATGAACTGAAATGTACTGTAATAAACTCACAGCTTAAAGGCATACCAATGAATGCATTCCAAAACTCAAACTGTAATAAACTAAAACTCAAATAGACCCCAGTGTAAACAAACAAACAAACAAAACAAACAAACACATTCAAATACACTAATAAACACACACACACACACACACACACACACACACACACACACAAATTCACTATATTCAACATAAGTGTCCTGTAATACATTCTAAATGCACCCTTATTAACTCAAATGCACTTTAGTAAACTCGAATGTATGCTAACTCAAATGCACTCAAATTAACGAAATTAGAACTCAAATATACTCAGAATACATGAATAAAAACTCAAATATCCATCAATAAATCAAATGACCTGTAATTCAAATGCACACAGTTAAACTCAATTGCACTCGGGTAAACTTGAAAGTACAATAATTAAATCAAAAGTTCTAAACTCAGATGGTCTGAAATGATCTCAAATGCACTTGAAAAAACTCAAATCTACTCTAACTCAATTGCATTTTAATGAACTGAAATGTACTGTAATAAACTCACAGCTTAAAGGCATACCAATGAATGCATTCCAAAACTCAAACGGTAATAAACTCAAACTTATATAGACCCCAGTGTAAACAAGCAAACAGACAAACAAACAAAAAACAAACACATTAAAATACACTAACACACACACACACACACACACACACACACACACACACACACACACAAACTATAACAAACCTCCAGTTTATGCAATTTTTTTAATGCTCCATGACTGTTGACATGGATGTAGGTCCTGGCTGGAATTTTGGACTCGACTCTGCCTCTGTGATTTGTGTTGATGAAGGAGGAGGGACATTTGGACTCAGCGATCGTGATTAAAATCCTTTTATTTATTAATTTATTTTTTGCAGTGTCTGGTGGCATTCACCACATCACCATGGCAACCTGGAGTGTGTCTATGCTCCCTCAGCATCTTGTGTGTGCGTGTGGCCTTAATTTTGGCCAGCATCATGGCACATGCTATCATGAATCCTCATACACACGCACACAAACACACACTGACACAAAAACACAAAAAACAATAGGAGATTCACTGAAGGGCTTTGAAATGAGCAGTGACTTAGTGAGCTGAAGATGCCAGTGTGTGTGTGTGTGTGTGTGAAACCCAGAGGAGAGCGAGATGAAGAGGAAAACATGATGCACATAGAAGCTGATGAACATTTTTGGCTCCATCATTTTTAAAAAAAAATTATTTCCCAACTCAAGTCCCCAATTTTCTCCCTAATTTAGTCATGTACAGTTCCTCCCCATCACGAGGGGGCTCCCATATTAAGGTTAGTATTAAGGTCCCATATAAGGTTACTAGCTCTCTCTAGACCTCCAGGTGCAAGAGTTTACAGCATCACCCAGGAATCAAACTTGCGATCTCCAGATGATAGGGCAAGCACTTTACCACTGCGCCACTCATTGTTCAATTATCTAAAAATTTCCAGCTTCCCATATTTCACCTCCTCATAAACATGATAAGTCACATACACAACATTTTCATACTTCAAATGGAAGTCGTGAAAACATTACCGCTTCATACTAACAGTTTAGCAATGGAAGTAGCTGTTAGAGCCTTTAAATAGGGACAGTGTGAATTCACAGTCACAGCAAAGGCAGACCAGTAGTGTTTTTATACACTAGGTTCAGTAGTCAGCTGATATAGTGCTCACCAGCATTTGCAAAAAACAAGGAAGGTTTAATTTGACATTTATTTATTTATTTATTTATTTATTTATGTGTGCAGATCCTGATGCCTGCGTGCTACCATTATCTGTAAATGGAGTGTGCGGTCACCTTGCGGCCACTCCTCTACTGCGTCTACCATTACTGTTACAATGCCTGTGACACATTCACAGAATGGCATAAAAGCTGATGATGATGCTACCTACCCTTACCACCAGAGAGTAACACGTCTATTACACGCCTGTAATGGAACTACCACCGCCAATGCCCACCGTCCCCTTTCCACCGTATGCGTCATTGCTGTAGAGTCTCTGCAGTCTGATTTGGGCTTTTGGTTTGCCATGAGCTTGGCCTGATGTGCATGTTTTTACTGTAAACAATGCTGCAAACAATGCTGCTGTGCTGTTACTACTTCCTTCTGTCACTGTAGACTCATCGCAGTCTGATTCGGGGTTTCATTCGCTCATTGTATTTGTTGTCACTGTAGATGCTCGGCCACATGTCCTAAAGCCATACGTGTTATCTCATATCTCATATCTCATACCTCCAGTATTTTCATAGAATGTACAAAAATAATGCATTTAACATAAAACACTGAACTAGAACTAGTGTGTGTGTGTGTGTGTGTGTTGGGGAAATCCATGCACTCAAATAAACTCAAAAATACTGCTGGACTGCTGGAAGTGGGCTAGCTAAAAACTGTCAACACATTAAAACTGTCAATAACACCAACGTTTCTCTCATATGCTATAAATTTTTTTTATTAAAAAAGATAAAAATAAAAAAAAAAGCAGGAAATGACATCAGGATTTGTAAAGCTCTACCTTCAACCCATTTTCTCCCCCAGAGCAGATTTGATGAGTGATTAGGCACATGAGTTGTATATTTGATTGCTCTTAGCTCTCTGTGCCTCCAGCGATGATATGAACATTAGAGCATCGGTGCGGATCAGCCACCGCTCGCGCCTGCCCCTTTTCACGGCCCCTGTAATTACCGACTCTCTCTATAATTAAGCTCTATAAACGAGCAAACATAATTATCATGACGATATGCCAAATAAACGGGAGTGAACAGGTGAATGTATTCAGCCCTTTGATGGGGAACGAAAGGTGTATGCTAATGTGCTATCTGAACTAAAGAGAATAAAGTTAATTAGGTATGACCTAAATATTTTGCTATTTTTGCAGGGTTGTGTGTGTGTATGTGTGTAGTACGCTATATAGCTGAATGAACAGAAATGCTGATATGCAAGAATGCTCATGGCCTACAAGTTCAAGCTAATTTGAACATTGCACAAAGTCAGTTTTCATAAAACACAGGCAACAAATCATTTCTAGTGCCTTTATTGTTCACCGGATTATATCAACACGGAGGAGGTTTTTCATTCATCTTTCATTCTTCCAAACAAGTCCACCATGAGGATGAAATGGATGAGTTATTACCACACCGCTGCTGATTGCTCATATCTATTTGGTCACAATTTTATATTAAAGCTCTTGCTCTAATATGTTATCATTTATAATAACAGCTCATTCACAGGGACTTGGACGGCAGATGCGCCGTGCAAATGGATTAAAAAATGTGTAAGCGTTGACATGGTGGAGTTTTCTATAAGGAAATGCTTACTTAACATTTATGGAAGGAATCTCCAGTATCAGCATTTCATAAGAGACAGAGATAAAGTTCTAAGTTTAAGTAACTCTAATTCTGCAAATAACGTTAAGACAAGCTGGAGTTTTCACCGAAGAAATGTCTAAAATGACCGGCTTAAGGCAGGTTTGAAAAAAACTGGAGAATTCCAAACATCATGAACATCTGCGCAGTGATTAGCAGGTGTGTGACATATGATCAAGACAGCACTCACTCGCTTACTGATTTATCCTATATTCAGGGTTGCGGGGGGTTTGGACCCTAGAGCACGACGTGGGGTACACCCTGGACAGGGTGAAAATCCACACACCAAGGGCAACTTGGGAGGAAACCCACCAAGTACTGTACAAGGAAAACATGCAAGCTCCATGCACACAGACCTCGTGGCAAGAATCAAACCCAGACCTTGGAGGTGCAAGGTGACTGTGCTAACCAATATGCCACTGTGAGCAAGACAGCAGAGGAATTTAAATGGACCCTAATATTTTACTATTAATATGAATAATAGTCCAATCAGAATCTTCTTTGTCTTTCGGCTGTTCCCTTTCAGGGGTCGCCACAGGGAATCATCTGGCTCCATCTAACCCTATCCTCTGCATCCTCTTCTCTCACACCAACTAACTTCATGTCCTCTCTCACTGCATCCATAAATCTCCTCTTTGGTCTTCCTCTATACCTCCTGCCTGGCAGTTCTAACCTCAGCATCCTTCTACCGATATATTCACAATCTCTCCTCTGAACATGTCCAATCAGAATAATAATGCATAATGCAAACACCTTAATCATAAAAATCTGGCCCGATCCATCCCAATCAGTAATAATTTTAGTCAGTAAATTTTACCCATGTAAACACTTTATCTGATCATTACTCTCTTGCTGGAAATTCTTTTTGTGTGTGTGTGTGTGTGTGTGTGTGTGTGCATATTTTCCCTACATGAAGGTAACAATAGGAAAGATGACAGGTTTCCAGGAGTAAAGTTTAGTGCTTTTGCACCTGTTTAAAAAGTGCATAAAAACAATGAAGGGAAGAAATGCCACTGTTGTTTTGATGACAGGATGTAGGTCCATTTTGATCATCATCTTCCATTAAATAAACAAAAGTTTCACACTGGCAAAATCCTGCCTAGGCAGTGCTCAAAAGATCCCCAGTCTGAGTAAAAACAAAGCCATATTAGTACTAGGACTCATACTGTAGCTCATACCCATATGAAAAAAAATTACCCGGTTGGGCAGAGAACCACCCAATCTGGCAGCACAGTGCTCAAACATCATTCTTCTGTTAGCAGCAGATTAATCGCTTCACAGCAGGCAGAACCACTTTGTCCAGGTCACAATACAGTTATATCCTGATTAAATGGATTGAGTTTTAATCATCATTTCAATCAGCTTGACTAAATATTGTGCATGTAATGTGTAAATAAAGTGAACCTAATGTCTCAGTATCGTCTTTCTCAGAGGAGAGAAAAAAAAATGAGAATGGCAAAAATATACATATTTCTACTTCCTGTTGATGTCATTCTTTTTGAAGGACAGGATGCAAAAATGCCATCCCTCTGTTTGGAGTTCTCATAACCTGGAAACCACTTGCTGATGCCGACCATGAACCCATATGGACCATATGAGATTACTGTGAATGGAACCATTTAGAATCCATGAAGATGGCTTTGGACTGCCATTGATCCAAACTGTTTTGTTGCAATTACTAAGATTGCTTTAGGACTGAAATTGCCACAAATAGTCAACATCAGTCAACAGTCATTAAGTTCATGTTATTTCCCAGTTACAAAATTGCACTTTTTGACTTTATAGCACACAGATATTGAAGGGAATGATTTATATTTGTCCTATCTGGTATCATCTAGATGTTGGAGGGATCCTTTTTTGAATTCAATTCCTCTTCAGGTTTCTTCTTGATATTATCCAGGGAGTTTCTCTCACCACGGTCGCCTTTGCCTTGCTCATTAGAAATACATTTATTAATGGAAAATTTATATCCCAGCATTATATATTTTATATATTGTAAAGTGTATTAAATTAAAACCTCTTACACGCTTCAAGTGTTCTTTAAGGATTTTTGGATAACTCCTTTTTAGGGTAAAATATTCAGGTGTCAGGTTTTACCCTGAACCTTAATGGGACCTCCAAAAGTCATTTTAATGAACAATTATGGGGAAAGCATACCAGATTCTTAGACAAATCCCAAACTATTTTAATATGTTTATTCATGCATATTAACATACATATTTTCGTGTCCTAGTTGTTCAAAACAGTGCATATGTAGAAGCAGAATGGGATCATAGGATAGGGAAATGGGGGTCATAAATATATATAAGTCAAGTTCAGTGATGAGACCGTTAGCTGCAGGAAAACATGTGAATAGTGCAAACGTTTTATAGAAGGCCATACATCTGTGAATGACGATCCCGACTGTGTGGCTTGCACCCCACTACAGTCGTTCCCTTCAATATTCAAGTGGAGCAGCTGATCCTTGGAACTCGATGGATAACTGGCTGAAGAGGTGCATCTGTCTGTGGGTACTGTAAACAGAATCATTCACCAACACCACTAGCACATTACAGGAATTCGGCTGGGAGTTATTGCCACATCAGCATACAGTCCTGACCTCGTTTCAAGACATTTCCACATGTTTGGGCTGTTAAAGGAGTTCCTGGGAGGCCGGCGTTTCAGACATAAAGCAGGCAGTCTGATCATGGCTGCAGCGCACTGAGAAAACTTTCTACCTTGATGGTGTCCAAGCACTAGTGTAACACTGGGATAAGTGCATTAGTGTAGCAGGGGATTATATAGAGAAATAAAGGGAGTTTTTAATCTTAGAACTATGTTCTGTTATTTTGCACAATCAAAAGTCCTGGGTTGAATTGAACACCCCTCGTACATAGAGTCTTTTCCACCAACGCAAGTATGGAACTAGAGAAGCAATACTGTAGAAAATCCACCATCTTAAAATTAAACTTATGACATTTTACAGTCAGTCGATCCATTTTCTTTGAGAATGACAGAAATTTTGCTCGTACATCAACCCCATTCTGAGCCACAATGAGGTCAAACAAGTTGATTGCAGTCTGTGCCGAAGCTTCATTGACGTTCCTTCTGAAACCTGCAATTTGTCAGACGACGTCTAGCACTTGATGGAATGGCCTTATAAAATCAGATCTGCACACGGTAGAGGTGTGTAATTTGGCATTTTGAGACCAATTGCACACACAATCAGAAAAGAAAAAGTCTTACTGCTGTGAACAAAACTAATTCCCAGGAGGTCGCAGAGAGCATCGATAACAAGAAACGAGTGCTTGCTGACTGAGTTACGACGTCCTCCTTGACAATGCCTGATATACAGCACACATAAATCTTCCTCAGACTTGTGCAGCAATCTTACGTACGCATGCACCAACATGCAAGCAATCTGAAATCAAGCCAGTTTTTTTTTCTCCTTTCTTCTCAGGATTGCCAGGTACAAGGGTTTAAACAGCCTTGTAATATTGCTAATTAAAAATAAATAAATAAATAACACGAGACCTTCAATGCTCATTTTTCTCCTGCGGAAAGCACATAGGATAATTGAATATATGAAAAATGCAGGAAAAACACACAGGGAGGCTTAATGAAAGATAGATCAAAAGATTGCTTAATATTCAACAGTGTTATTCAATACGATGCTGATGGTAAGCAAACAGCATATTTACTGAAGTCCTTAAAGAATACCGGAAAAGTACAAAAAAAAATCACACAAAGGTTCACACATCAACAGCTACACACACCCTGTACTTTAATTAAAGTATTATTGCAGCTTTTCTTTGGCCATCCTAACACCCACAGGCATGTTCTTATCCAGATTCTCCTCTGCTCTTCTACAGCCCACAAGCACCTGCCCCATCCAAATCCAAGTTTCGCCATTTGGATGCTACTGAAACCCGGAGGCCTACAAACCTCATCTCCAATCCAGACACTGTTCCTGCCAATTTGAGGCCTGAAAATGCCTGCTCCCATCCAAATTCTGCTCCTGCCATCTAGGTTCTATTCCGACCCATCTTGTGGTTCAGGGCTTCTCCTCCCATCCAAATTCTGCTGCAGCCATCTAGGTGGTGTTCCTGCCAACCTGGGTCCCACAAATTCCTGCTCCCTTCCAACTCCTGTTCCTGCCATCTGGGTACTACTCCTACCATCCTGAGGCCCATGGGTTATTGCTTGTATTCAAATGTTCGGTTTGTTCTTGCTCTGTCCCTCCTTTTTTACAGACCCATAATGCATAAGTTGCTCCTACAAACCTGAGATAAAAGTTCCTACCTCATCCAGATCCTAGTCTTGCCATCTGGATCCTAATCCTGCAACCATGAAAATGAAGAAGCCATGAGCACCTGCCCTCTAGCCTTGATTTCCTAACACATCCAGCCCTATAAATTCCTCCTACTCTCTTTAGACTAAAGGTTAACAAAAGTTTCTTCCCTCATCCAGGTCCAACTTATGCTCTATGAATCCTATTCCTGCCAACCTGAGCCCAGAGAGTCCCAACTCCAATCTCTTACCATCCTGAGGCCAACACCTAAAAGTTACTTCCTTAAACTGTGATTCTGAGGCCTACAATATAACTCCTACTCCAGTCAGGATCTTACTTCTGTCATCTTTAAACTAATAATCTTCTTCTTCCATCCTGATCTTTGACATGCCAAGTGGATCTTACACCAGCTAATCCGATGCCTACAATTTCTTAAACTAATCAGGATACCATTAATCTATCAGGAATGAGCATGAGCACCATGGACAAGAAATATTTTTCCATTTATTTATTGACTTTTATTGAACATGTCATGGTTCTTTCTCCCAGACCAGAGTCTATCAGACATATGTTACTGCATACATAAATGCATGGGATTGGTCCTACCAAGCGATCTGTCACAGACACTCGATGATCTACAGCCATTTCTTTGTTGTTGTTGATGAAGAACCTTGTCCTAGGGTAGAATTTATATGTTATGATGTAACTTTACTTAGGAGGCCTTTACTACATTGCAGGGGGTTGGCCCCTGAGTTTATCTCTACCACTGCAATTAATGTCCAAGGGGAAGGTATCAGTATTTCTGTGTCACTGCTTTTACATAAAATTCCTTTATAAATATCTACTCACAAAACCTAAACTAGAGAAATTCCAGGGAAGTGATGTACTGTAGGAAACTTTATCTCATCAGGAACTTGTCTTGATTTGAGCAGCAGGTATGATACTGAAGTGGAAAGTGGCTCAAAGGCATTACTAGTAGTAGCAGGTGCTTTAGCTCAGGTGCTCCAGGGAGTGCCACCTCCTGACCTTCGATTTAGACACCATGACCTCAATATCACTCTCTCATCGCCAGTTCACCATCCAAATCTAGTTACATTATTGAACACCATCGCAAGCACTGAAATCTGTCTCATCTCTCTCTCTCTCTCTCTGTCTGTCTCTCACCTGGTTCTTTTATTGAACACCACTGCTAGTTCTGTACTGTAACTGTCTTTCCTTCTCCCAGTTGCTTCATCTGTCTGTCTCTATGCATCTCTAATCTAATTACATTATTGACCAGCACTGCTAGCTTCGTACCTGCCCTCTCTCTCACTTCTTTTTTTTTTTTTTTTTTTTTTACAGTATCGGGTTACATTATTGAGCATCAAGTGCTACTTCTGCATGTCATTATAAGGGCTATATTTCAGAGTTGGAGAACATGTAGAGAACATGCCTTTTCCTGAGAGGCGAACTATATTTTATACATGAGTGATCCTCTGGGGATATTTAGATAGTTCATAGTTCTTTGCTTTCTGAAAGAGATCTACCTGCTACCCTCTGTGAAAGAAAAAAAACGTTACTGTATATGGCTTTATAGAGAATAATTAAAAGTTCATCCAAATGAACAAGCCAATAGACAATAGCAATGTTCATCACATCTGTCTCTCTTTCTGTTCTATCTCTCTCTCCCTCTCTCTCTGTATTGTACAGTAATAACAGGAATAAACACCACCTGTACATCAGTATGCAGGTTTCTTCACACACACGACCCTTGAGCATTGCCCTGTGTGACCATCCTTTCAAATGCATAAATACATGAATAACTAACTTACTAACTAATACAGATAAATAAATAAATAAATAAATAAATAAACAAACAAACAAACAAAACAACAACAAAATATTCTGTCATACAAAACACGGAATTGCATCTGAAATCACATTAAAACGCAATAGGAGTGAAATTGCTTTGGGACACAAAAGACACATTTCATGTGTTCAATTATTCAGTTTAATTCTTTACGGGCCAAAGTGAACGCACATCCGTTATTGCATATGTTTTTAAAAAATAAAAGTGAGATGCAATCAATGTAGTTCATTAAATATTCGTAAACATCAAAGAAAAAAAGGAAAAAACAAACACCCTACCTTTGTTCTCTCCACTTTGATTCTTTGCAAATGGGAATTAATCAGAACAATAAAAATGATATGAAATAATAATGAAATAATGATGAAGAAAGTTTTCAGTGAGAGAGAGAGAGGGGGAAAGTTTTAATAATCTGCTGTATGAGAGACGTATTATTTAGTGTAGCTTTTATGTGCTAATAAACTTCAATTCTATCCTAAATTAACAAGCAGCAAGTCAAGAAGCTGAAGGGTTTCCCTGTATATAATACTACTACTGCTAATAATAATAATACTAATTCTACTACTACTACACTGTAAAAAAAAAAAAAAAAAAAAAAAAAAAGCGTAAAAAATGGTC
>JAQMYL010000023.1:1629902-1643038 GCA_030014365.1 Clarias pachynema | reverse complement strand
AACGACGTCTATCCGACATGAATCAGACATTTGGCAGATGTATGAACATCTGATTAACATTGTCTAAAGAGCGGATCAGGGACGTTTTAATTCATTTACGTCTTAAATACATAGGCTAAGCGAGCAAACGCCCTCTGCCAGACATCTGCCAGATGAAAAAGATGCATAGACGTCTCGGCGACGTGTGTGTGCTATCTGGGTCAGAGGCGGTTCAGGAGACAGCATGTTGTTTAAGATGACATAATGTTATGTGTGCCCGTGCTTCTGTGACTGGATTTGAATGCATTCTTTTTTTTTCAGGCATCTGCTCTCTCCTCAGTCGTGCGGAACGTACAGACGTACAGTACAGACCTACTTTCACCCATGCTGTCACTGTACAACACTGAGGACGCAAAGTGATACTGTACATATAGTTAAACATCCCTGCACTGTTACTGTTTATCACCACCACTCCTGGAACGGCGCTCATCCAATCAGATTACTCAGTCAGAACTAACTGTAGTATAATTGTGTTTAACTAGATAATACAGATAGAAGCATTTCTCATCAGGAAATATGAAGAAATGCAGGACAGACCACTCTCTTAAACAATAACTATACTAACATGAGCCATTACTACTGTAGCATGGACATAAAGATAGAGTTTGTTACATGCTATGATAACTGTTCTTTTGTGCCATTTATGTTTTATGAGTTTTACAGTATGTTTATAAAACTCTAATTTATACATAAGATATAGATAAGGAATATAATATATATATTTTTCTTGTTAAATTTTTGTTTTCTTCACTAAACCCCATCATCAAGCTCAACCACTATTTATTTGTTTAATTATTTTTTGATTATAACCAGATACTCTTTCCCTCTTTCCCTGCAAAAGAATATTGATCAGTGAAACTTGTTCACACTCCACTGTAATGCCAATGTTCTGGCTGGCTTCTCTGGTTTCTTCTAGGAATACTCCCAGAATTCCTCTGCAGGCTCATCGCAGAACACAATCTGGTTCCATTTACGAGCTAGATTTCATGACTGAAAAGAATTGATCCATTACAGCCCGGCTGGGATCATGAGAATACATATTTTACATCCCTCGCCTCTGGAAGCGTTGCATGTTTTGGGAATTTGTCGTTGTATCAAACATATTTAAATGCAGTGAAGAGAGAAGAACAATTACTTCGAGTCTCCATGGAGGATCAATGTGAAGCCCAAACTTTTATCCTCACAACAAATGGAAATCATGTGAATAGAACATAATCAGCCACGTGTGAGATTAGCCCTGTACCGCTAATATCTCCACATAATAACTTACTACACTTGAATAAACACCTAGAAACATCTGCATATTTTTTTTTTTTTAAGTTACAGCCATTTCTTTTTCAAGGTGATGTTCATAATGCTACTGCAAGTTGGAAAAAAGCTTTAACTTTTAGAAAAAAAACTACCTACATAAGCTGTTCCTAAAATTTAAGGCTTATTCCAACTTGCATTAGCGCTCATAAATGGTCATTTGTACCATTTTTAGTTCAGAGTTTAAGAAGTTAGTTGATATAAGGATGCGTTATAACACTTTGTAGGTTGCCTTTAGAATGTCACCTAAACACATGACTTGTACTAAGTGTACTTCTGACATTTCAGCATTAAATTTGCTTCCAATAGGCTTTGTGCTTAGGATGTATTACACCATCATTCGTGCTAATATTAATATGAATATGAATAATGCAAGTATACAAATAATGTTTCTAAGCAATGTATTATAATCATTTTATGTTCTCTTCAATTAAACATTATACAAAATATAACATAGCTGTGCCATTATATTAGTTTGACAATGAGTCTGAGAAGGCTATACTGTACATTATGGGTATTTAAACAATATCACACTCGAGGTCATGCCGTTGTACTGAATATTTTTCTGTGATATTGCTTTTATATACCATTTATCCATCATCAGGTTATAATTTGTTTCTTGTTTTAACCAGATACTTTGCTCTGCTCACACAGCTGGCGGAACTGGTGACTGGCATTTAGTGTAATTAACAGGGGTTAAAGTAGCTTTAAATTCTTACTGCAGTGCTATGTAGCCAAAATGTGAGGAGAATAAACCATGGAGGTTGTCGACAGTCCTGAAAAACAGGGGTTAAAGAGAAATTTGGGATTTAGTCTTAGATTTTAGTCTTGGGATTTAGTGTTAGAAGCATTAGCCGTGAACAGAACACCACGAACAGAAGCGATTGAGAACAACTTAAAAGCGATTACAAAAAGCATGTTGTTAGGATGGAATAATGTTATCACATGACTGTGGGTTTTGGCAGGCAGCAATCTCCTCAGTACTGTGGACCATATAGACCTACGTTTCAACCATACTGTGGTCAACAGTTAGTGTCACATTTAGAAAACTACTGACACACAGTAATGCATATAATTTATGTCCCAGTGCTGTTATGCTCTATAACAGCATTCGTGAAGTGCTTCTCATCAGTTAGTGAGAGGTTTTAGCATGCAACACTGTTTTAAAGCAGGTTTTTTCATGTCTGTGTTATGAGCAAATGGCTTTATACACAATTGAAGAGGAGTATGTCAGATGTCATGACAGGCTTATGGAAGTGTCAAGTAGCTCTATGAATGCTGCTGCTTGAAAATTCCTGTAGCTGCAACGTAAATCATTCAGAATACAAACCAGAACTCAAACACAAGTGTGCGCTGTATCCCTGCTGTAAACGCAGACAGTCTGATGTGATCATTTGTGTCCTGACTCAAATCATCTGAGGGCTTTTTTTTTGTCCGAGTCTTTTATTGGAGAGAATTATGGAGACGTCTTCAGTTAAGCGTGTGTCCTTTGTTTTGAAGCACAGAGAGTTATTTCCCTGGAATATCCAGTGGGAAGTGGCACTTGCCTGCAGCCATCTCCAGGCTCTTTAGGATGCGTATCATTTTCAAAAGCGTGGCTTCCCTCAGGAGACGCGGCTAAACAAATAGACCAGAGACGGAGTGTCCTTGAAAGCCGGGTGGCTTTTTCACCAGCGATTTGATTCCACTCGCGGCAACTTGCCTCATCCCTCACTGTTTGGTTGTGCGCTCGGTTGTTTTTTTCTCCTCGCATGTTTAACACTCTGTTCGATGATTTTTTTTTTGTTGTCTCTGCAGGCTTAATGATTAGATTGATCTCTGGCGATCAATTCTTTTAATTGTATTACAGTGTAGGACTTGATGTAGATCATAAGGGCAAAGTGAAAGGAAAAAAAAATATGGCATAATAAAAAAAAAAGCTCTGAGCAAGGTACACCCAGCCATTATTTCACAAGGACAAAGACAGTAATTAAAATCCATTAACGATTTCCAGCCAATGTTCTCTCTTGCTTCCAGGGAAGTGCATTTAACTTAATAAAGTGAGGTTTTAATACAAATAAGCGATGCGTCATCTTAAATACTTCGGCGAGGATTGCAAATTAAAGGCCTCGCTTCTAGTCTAGTTTGATTTCATTAAAAGCGTGCAAGTGCGCAGGACCTTATTAACGTCGCATGGTGATAACCTCTGTCGTCATGGTTCAGAAGAAAAAGTCGTTCAGCTTTTTCGGGTTTAATCACTTTCCAAAGACAGATACAAGCTCTGAACGTGATTGTTATCTTATTCAGGCTTACTCTCTCACAACGTCTTAAACATATAACAATGTGATGTTGAAAAGTCTTGTACACGTTCAGGAGAAGAAGGAAGAGTGAAGCTGAGATCGGACAAACCCTTGGATCAGGAAAGCAGTGTGTCACGGCGTGTGCGCCGCTGTGCGCCTGATTATCACTGACAGTGATCCAGATTTTAAATGTGCATAGGAGATTTGCATTATTCATATCATCATTTTTTTTTTTTTTGTAAGAACACTATTTTTGGCAGCATGCAATCCTTGTCGGAATCATTAACTAAGCAAACGCGTTGTCTCCGACTCGCCGGAGCTCCACGCTGGGCTCAGGGATCAGAAGTCAGACTCTGAGCGGTGCCATTTTGCTCCGCCACATTATGCATTCGAACGCAGCACATTTTAATGGGCTCCCGGGGACTTTCTCCATTACCATGAATTCTGCAGCAACTTCTACAATGCCTTGCTAACCTTTCGCAGCCTGATGAATAACCATGAAAAGCATAACATCATTTGAATTACATATATGTTTGTTTTCCGTTTGTTTTACTTCCCTCCAGTGCTACGTATTTTGTTTGAATATTTACTTTGCTGATAGTTGCCCTCCCTCCTCTTTCATTCCTCTGTAGATAAAAATCAAGCTGAAGTACAAAGTAAAAATACGCAACTTTTTCAGCTTTTATTTCATTCTTTTCCATTTTTTTTCCTCAACTTGAATTTGATGCAGGTGCACAGTTGAAGAGAGCTTAAGGTGGACCTTTCATCATCATAATGAGCCACTTGATAGAAAACCAGGTGCGTGGCAGCTCTGCCGAAATGCTGAGGCAATAAAACTTGCTCCTTTGATACACTGGAATATTAAATGAAAGGAAAAAAAATAAATAACTAACATGAATGAAAAAAAAAAGCTGTATACACACGACGGAGCAGCAGCGAGTATGCTAATACAGTCTATCCTTGGTACGTTAATGGAGAAAAGTAAAATTCGCCTTCGACTGGTTTTGTGATGAACGTATTCAGGCGTACGGTTTCAGAGCAGCAGCTTAACTTCAAGTCAGGGTGGAAAGTAAAGACGTGAGCTTCAGATACCTCGAGCTAGAACAAGGATTTATTACCTCCAACATCATTTGCATAATTATATGCGTCTCACGAACACGGTGCCCGCATGGATGATCAGGTCGTATCTTAAATCCGTGCTGAAAAAAAGATAATGTTGCACAAAAGAGGTAATCTCAATTCTTGCTGCACATGCCAGATTATTTAGGATCTAATATTTAAAAGTGGAACAGAAAGTCCCAGGAACTGAAGAGAGGGATGGTACCTCAAAGGTTAAAGTTAAAACCTATGAGGCTAAGAGAGATAAAGAATAATAGAGGTCTATGCAGATGACCTGGAAGTGCAATTTAGGACAATGTGATGTGTAGTGTGATCTATAAAAAGAAAGTAAAGTCCATTCTATGACTAGCCTCATGGGGAAAGAGGCAAATGTTTTCTTAGGGGGTTAAAGTGAAAATGTTTGCATTTTCCCCTAATTCCTACAAAATATGCTGATGACCTGCTAGGACAGGTTTATAGACTCTCTCTGTATGCGCCATCATTAATATGTTCCTGAAAACTAAGGTGAACTAAACCAACCCTTATCCAGCATGACAATGCCCCTGTGATATCCACAAAATCAGCTCCATGAAGACGTGATATGATAAGGAGTGAAAGAACTCGAGTATCCAACATAGAGACCTGACTGACCTCTACCCCACTGAACTATCGCTTTTGAACAGGAGACTCCTTGACATCCCTACATCAGCAACAACTAGTGGAAAATCATCACAGAATTCTTTAGACTTCTATCCTAAAATCAGACTGGTGTTTATTTTAGCACACTATTATGTGGTTTCTTAATTTCCCAAAGCTGTTTTTATAATGAAGGTTGTACAAAACTTGCAATGCACTTATCTCAATGTTTCACTAGTGCTCGGATACCATCCTTTAATGCCCCAAAACATGTGGAAATCACTTGGATCGAGGTCAGAACTGTGCGGGGATGTGGTGATAACTCCCAGCCGAGTTCATGTAATGTGCAAGTGGTGTTGGTGAATGAGTGTGTGTACAGTTCCCACAGACAGATGCATCTTATCCACATGTTGGTGGAAAGTATCAGGCATTCCACTCATTATGTTCACTAGAACAGCTGCAGTGGGCTCCGAGCCACCTCGGCCTGGATCGTCACTCTTCTTTAAAACGTTTGCACCATTCAAAAGTTTTACTGCAGTTAGGAGTCTCATCACCGTACTGTGCTTGAAGTCTTCTGTATATGCCAATCACTTTTATGCCTTCATTCACCTTGCCCCTTGTAATTGTTGATGGTGTTGTGTAGCCTTATGAACACTGTAAGTAAAAGTTTAAACAAAATATGACGCTTTTTAAAGCTCACAGCTATAACCTTCAAATACATTTATAAAATGTTATAACACGCTTATGAGCTTTATTGTGTACTTTAGTATAATCATTTTGGGAATTGCAGCAAAACATTAACAAAAACATTATGAATTGTTTTCCTAGCTGACTAAGTCTCTTTGTTATTCCAGTTTCAATCTGTATTTATATAGTGCACTTATGACAGATGTTAAGGTGGAATAAGTAAATGTAGTGATTGTATTCATACAGTAGTACAGTAGGTCTTTAATGCATTCAAGCTCATATGCATTTGTAGAATTCAATAGAGATTTAACTATTACAGAAGTGTTAGGCCGAATAATCTGCTAACGTTATTTATAGATTTATTCCCGTTTTAGAGACGTTAGCAAGTCATTTGAGAGAAACATAAATAAAGAGCTGTTTATTCTCCCATCTCTTTATGTAAGCTATTCAAAGTTTGGTCCAAGTTTAGTATTTTCTGTTCAGAAAAAAATTCCCACAGCGATGAGTTTCAGTGCTGTGAATCTCCCAGGACGAGGGATGAGAAAGAGGCAGGGTTTTGGTCCAGAGACCACCAGTTAGATGACTTCACAAAGCTTCCCTGCCCTTTTATTTCTCAGAAATTATTAAACCACTCGCCGCCTTATGAAGGCCCAATTGAGGGAGCACTGCTGGGTCTGTTTTCCCACCGACTGTGCCGAACCTGCAGTGTGCGGGTGGGGGGGCGGTTTAAAGGTCTGAGGCAGTTAGAGAAGCTTCCGGAGCAGTAGGGAGATAAGAGCGTTTGGGGATGCGTATCCACACAACAGAGCAGTTTACATTCGCTGTCTGGTGCTCGGACGTCATGCGGCAGTGTTTTAAACAGGCTTGGCTTTTGTTTGCTATTGTGTCATGGCTGCCCTTTCTGCAGCCTTTAGAGCTTCTCTGATGCTATTTGGGATTTTATTTTGCTCACCGTCGCATGCCGACAAACTCAGCATGCAACCTTAAAACAGCTGAGTGAAAGACAACTGGGAACATCATGCACAACATCTACATATAATTTACAAATTCGGTGAATAAAAGGTGCATAATTATGAACTAATTGCATCATAATCGCAACCTAATGAGTGACACGGGACAGAATACATGCAAAATTTTGTCTGATTAGCATGAAATTTAATGTGCTTTTTTGGGGTTTTGTAAGTCCCAAGCTTATTGCTTAGTATATCACCCAGTGATGCAAGCAATAAACACGGCATTTACAGAAGATTAGTTTTATTATGGAGACGGAAATGAACATGATAGCGCAAGCGTTTTTGCTGGAGAAGTTTTAACTTTATCTGGATGCCTGCGTGTGTGGGACCAGGACCTGAATTTTCTTCTTTTTTCCTGCTGATATTTTTCCTATGCAGTCTGCTGAATGTGCCGAGAATTTTCTTCAAGCCTCGCTTCACAGTTTCAGAAAAGGAACTCCAAGATCCTGCACTTTTTTTTGTAGACAAACTAGCAAAACCTTCCTGAGAAGCGCAGCCTTGTGGGTAATATTTATTTGACTTTGCTTTGCTTCTGCATTTAAACAGTGCGAATGAGTAAACCTGCAAGAATAATTCCTCTTATACATCTCATTTACTATACTTACAGTGTTTTATAGGTTTGCTTTCAGTACTGTTTCTTCAAAAAAATATCAAACATAAAATATTGCTCACTGGAAATTATAACCTCAGTCAAGGTAAGAATGTGACAATTGTAATGGACATAATTCATCTATTCATGTACATGAACATTTCTATAATTTAATCTGTACTGCTCAAATGTCACAAAAATCCTCAGCATTCACCCTAGTTTCCCAATCTGACAAGTGCTATTTAGCTGCATGCGCCTTTGATTTGGTATCAGTCCTGTCTCCAGCCATGTCTCCTCATTGATTTGTTGCCTGTTCTGAATTTTGACCTGAAATAGTTTATTAAAAAGTAGATTATACAACAACCGTGTAATGCTAACCGAGTCATTTGATTGGACAAGAGCCATTCCATGAGTGGTGATACATATATTAAACAATGATGCTATGATCTCCGTCATACCGCATCACCAGTGTACTACCAACTGTTAATTACACCAACTGTCGTTCACAGCTTGGGTAACAGTAGGTCTGTATGGTCCACAGTACTGAGGAGAGAGTCACAGAAGCACTTTAAACAAGAACACACATCAGATATCGTTATCATATATATCATCTTAAACAACATGCTGTCTGCTTTTATTAACTGCTTCTAAGTCTGAGCTAATGCAAGCTACAAAGCTAACTAGCTTCTAACACAAGGCTGAATCCCAAATCCCTCTCTAACCCCTCATCAAGGGCACTACTCGCTCTGTTGAACAAGGGATTGAATATCCTAGCACACTGGATTTCCATTTTACACTATTTAAGATTTAAACTCAGAACCTGGGAGATAACTCATATTCTAAAGCAGTCATGCTGTTGTCCTGAAAATGAACATGGCTGTGATATCTTCATTCAGTCTTATTATGCTGCTGTGCAACGTCCTGAGTTTTATTTACTTACCTTTTTAATTTCTTTGTTTCAGCCCTAACCTGGTTTCCCACAGTGTTTCTCCACATTACAGACCGTGATTTTGAGATCTGCCCTGTTGAAACTCGTATAAATATGTGAGTTAGGTCAATGGATGAAACCTTAAAATCCTTTGGAACTTCTCACAGACCTACAGTACAGTCTGTGTCTGTGGAGTTTGCAAGTTTCCTCTGTGCTTGGTAGGTTTCCTCTTGGGTTCTCTTCAGTTTCTCCTCACACACAGTGTAGACTGATTGGTGTTTCCAAATTGCCCAGAGTGTACGATTGTGTATGTGTTTGAGCGCTACCCAGTGTTAGTGGCATAAAAAGCAAAGCAGCTTTACAGACTACTGTACTGTACCTAATGAACATGCCAAAGGTAACAGTAGCAATGAAAACCTTCCTGATATGACCTGAGAAAAAAATTGTCTTTAAAAAGAGCCTGTGCTCCTCTGAGTGACATCATTAGACATCATTATTCATTGGAGTTACCTCAGAGGGTTCAAAGTCGGGTTATACACATGCTTCAGTCAGTGTTTTTGGTGTACTGTTCAAGTTTTACAAATCACCTACACTGCAAAGTTGCCAGATCATTCAGAATTATATCCATAAATAAGTTGGCCTTTGAGATAAGAAGTGTCTCTGACTAAAATGCTGTCTGGACTGTCAATAGAAGATTTAAGCAATATCATATGAGATGGAAACCTTCAATACTCAGACTGGGCCCTAGTACCTAAGACCGCATCACAGGTGTGCTGATATTCAGTACAGCATCATGACCTCAAGTGTGATATTGCTTTTATACAACATTCCACAAACACATTTTATTATCAACAGCTTATGATAATTTATGATAATCAACAGCTTAGCCAGTTAATTTGCTCTGGCAACACATCCTTCCGCATACTAACCATGACTGGCAGAGCTGGTGACCGACAGTTATCATAATTAACAGGGGTTAAAGCAATTTTAGATTTTTATCAGTACTATGTAGCCAAGAGGTTGTAGAGAATAAACCATGTAGGTGGTGAACAGTTCTGGGAAACTTACATTAACTTTTTAGAATTAGAAGTTAGGGGTTAGAGATAGTTGTGGATTAAGCCTTGTGTTAGTGGTTTGTTAGCTTTCCGGCTTGTGTTTTCTGTGAACAGAACAATATAGATGCAATTCAGAATGAGTAAGAAGCGATTACTAAGGAGATGGTGTGTTGTTTAAGATGATATAACATTATCAGATGTGTTCTTGCTTTCTGTGACTGGTTGTGAAGGTGGGTTTTGGCAGGCAGCTGCTCTCTCCTCACTACTGTGGACTGTACAGCCCTACTCTCACCCATGCTGCGATGACAAATATGGGTAGCTCAGTGGTTAAGACATTGGACTACGGTTCGGAAGATCTCAGGTTCAAACCCCACCACCACCAAGTTGCCATTGTTGGGCCCTTGAGCAAGGCCCTTAACCCTCAACTGCTCAGATGTGTAATGAGATTTTTTTTAAAAAGTAAGTCGCTCTGGATAAGAGCGTCTGCCAAATGCCTAAATGTAAATGTAAATAGCGTTATTAATGATTGTAGAACACCTGGGACGCTAAATGATACATATAGTTAAATATTGGATTAGGGCAGCAGTACTTAGGCGAGCATGTGAGATTACTGACTATTAATGTATTTGGTAGATCTGGAGTATGATATGAGCCTGAGCAGTAAGGTCTTTCAGGCTCTTTGTGATCTTTCCCTGCTACTTGCTATTTATGTTATTTATTTAATTCAATTTTTGTACTGCCTTCAGTCCAGTTCTCCTTCAAGTCAACCTATAAAGCACAAGGCATCCACAGAGGCTCAAGTTACACAGTCCTTTTCTCTGGGCCTTGCTCCCAGCCATGCCAGTTCTCACTGGGGAGATCCTGGTGCTCATCCTTCTTTTGAAAGCCTCAAGCGATGTTCTCCTTCAGTACACTACACTGAGTTGCTCTTCTAAGACATTGAATTTCTGACATTGGATTGGAATCCTGTAGAATTACTCTACTTGCGATTCAGTCGACTCGCATCTCATCAATAATGAAAAGCCGCTTCCCCCAGATGTATCGCTGAGACTCCCAAGTCCCTGTGCATCGACTGAATATAGTTCCTACATAATGTGATCTATGTATTGCGAGTAAACAAAAAGAAAGATTCACTCTGGCACAATCACACAGTGTGACCTCCTTTAAGCCTCAGCAGGAGCTCGAGGACTCATCCCTGATCGCTCTGCCCTAGAAGTAAAGTGCACACTTTCTGCTGAATTTACTGGATTTTTTTTGTTTATGCAGGGCGGATTGTAGTGCTCGAGCCATTAGTGGACGTTTCATCACTTGCTACAGTGCTTAAACCGGGTCAGGATGATCGGCAGCCTGAAACAGCCAACTCAAACAACAGCATTGCAGCATGCGGATGAAGAGTTATAGCTGTAAATTTCATACAAAGTCCTGCAATATCAAGCCTTCACGGATATAAAATATATCTATAGCTGTACATCCTTATAATGCATTGCTCCGAGAGTAAAAATTAAGAAGGAAAGAGAACGGTAAAATCATGTTAATGCAATCTTTAGAGAGTGCACACAATGCAAAAACAAAAACAACAACAAACTCTTTCTTTTGGTTTCTAACTGTGACCGAGAAGCTTGAAAAATGATTTCTTTCCATTTTAATTTAATAGTTTTTGGTGTATTTTAGAATAACTTACAATAAGTTTAACTTTTCCTTTATTCCTACTTTACCAGTCAGTGAGTAAACGAAGAAATAAATATAGGAATTATTCGTTCTCTTTCTTTCTTTCAAAGCTTTAATAATATCCTCATTATTTCCCATATAAAATATTGCATGTGTTTTCATCTGCCACACCACTGCGCACAAAAAAAAAGACATCACATCATAATTACAGCTCTGTGTCTGAATCTGAGTTCTGCAAAGAATAAACAAGGACATTAATGAAACACTTTTGTGGTGTGCTGTTATAGGAAAATAATAATTTAGACGGTGTTGTTACAAATGAAAAAGGAGTTACTGCTATCACCATCACAGCAAAGTTGATTATTTTCCTGTAGCAGCACATTCTGAAGTGTTTTATTCCCCTTATACCACAGCAAACTGAGTGGTACTATTTAGCCAAAAGGTGAGGAGAATAAACCATGAGGTGGTGGACAGTCCTGAGAGACTTACCATATTTACTTTATATTGCCACTTATTGCACTTTAGAATATCAACTCTGTTAACTTCCGTATTCTGGGGTCAAATTCCAAATGACATTTAATGGAAAGCTAGTACACTATGTACAGTAGGGTGTATTTCCCTTGTTCCACACACCAAGTAGTGCATGCTGAGACCCACAGTTAGTGTCATTAACCACTGGACAACACCTGGGACGGCGAGTGATACATATAATTACATATCTTTTTATCCAATCAGATTGCTCAGGCAGTTGTATAACATGATAATTCCTAATACCTATAATCATCTTCTTAGAAAGCGTGACTGTCTTCACTAATTTAATAACGCAAACTTTCTCCATATATTAACCTTTAATTATTAAAACATACATTACTTGCCTAAAAATATTTATTTAAAAAATAATAGTGTTACTGGAAACTGGTTACTTGTAACAAGGTGATGGTCAAAGTTTAGGACCTGGACCGGAACCCGAGTCTGAGGATGAAAAGGAAGTCACGCAGACACAGAGAATGCGTGGAACAGCAGGAATCTGAGAGCGTGATGCTGTATTCTGTGTGTTCACAGTAGGGGAAGATCTCTGCACCACATTGCTGGCTTCTTCTGGTCTGTAGGTAAAGTGATTAAATCTGAAACCAACGTGTTAAACACTACACGAGCTCGACGAATAACGACCAGGGAGACTCTCTCTCAGTGCTCGCTTCATTCCTCAGATACACACTTCACCAAAGGAAACCCTGACAAAGTGCACAACCAGCTAGAAGCGAGTCCTTCCATCTGCTCTGTCCATTACTGGTGCACAGTGGGCAATAATTTATAGATCGATCCGAGAGTCACGGTCCAGATTTCCATATTGCATTTTATTAAACTTTGGCTCTGCATGCTGACTTTATCGTAATACTCATACATCTTCATCATGACGGTGTGCATTACTCAGTTAGGAATTTCTGTATGTGTAGGTGTTTGAGGTGCAACATGGGTTCTTATGGGTTCTTAAAATTATTTTCTAAAGAAGTTTGATTTCTTTTTATAAGAGATATAAGATATAAGATGGATCTTATCTAAAATCCGAAAGGATTATTTGCATACTGCTTTTTTTATTTTTTATTTTTTGCATTTGGAGAGGGTTCGAAATTTCAATTTCAATTTCAATTTTATTTATATAGCGCTTTTAACAACGGTCATTGTTTCAAAGCAGCTTCACAAAAATGAAAGAAAATTTACAAAGAATGAAAGAAAATTTTTTAGAAAAGAAAATAATTGAAAGTGTGTATGTGTGAGAAAAATGTGTCTAGATAATAATGAGATGAATGAATGAATGATGAATGAAATGTCTCTGAT
>JAQMYL010000023.1:1586644-1610643 GCA_030014365.1 Clarias pachynema | reverse complement strand
TACAGAATGTGATTTCTTTGTATTAATAAGTTAGACAGAGAGTTCTGCTGTACAGAAAGACAGACAGACATGTACGTACGTGGGCTTCAACCTGAAATAATAATAATAATAATAATATCACTGATTACTTTAAAGATCAGCAGATTATTTTTAACTTTAACCTTTTAACTCTTTCTACAAACTCGTTAACCATCAGCGATGCATACTTATGCTAGTAGTTATTAAAGATTAAAAAACGTATAAAACACAGCAGAACGCTGTGAAATTCTGTATTGTGATTGGACAGAAGGTAGTGACTAATCACACATTTATATGATTACATTTTTCTGATATGTTATGGTTTCTATAGCAACAGCTCATTCACTTCATCTTATACGGCACTAGTAAGAATCAGATGTTTTTTTTTCTTTATTATTGTTAATATGGTGAAATCTCGTTAAAATGAAGAGGAGATGTTCATGTAATGTATATGGAAGGAGTCTCCAGTGTCGGTGCTTTCTCACAGTCTGAGGTAAAGCTGTAACTTTACATTTTCAGACCAGAGGAATGTTTACACTTTAGGAAAGTGAAGGAAAGAGAGACTGGTGAGGTAATGAGTATTTATAGCTCATTACCTCACCAGTAACTTGAGTGAAAACAGGGATTAACTTGTCGTGTGGACTTTTACAACATTGACCACAACTTTATAAATTGAATGCAAAAAGATTTTTTTTATAAAGTTGTAATTTTTGGAAAACTCTGTTTCATGATGCTGCTGCATCACTTATTATTTTATTCACACACAGAGTTGAATTCCTCTGATGGTAACCTTGTAGACACTCTTCATTCTTTACACTGAGATGGAAGTGTAAAGGAAACTGTGAGCATATCATTGCTAATGTCTTCTTTTTCAGAATTGTAGCATCTCTATGTAATATAAACATGGTACATATTGCTGCCAACCTCAGCTCTCTGCCATTTTGCCCTTTTCTTTTCTTCTTTCTTTTCCTTTTTGTTATTGATGAGTAATCGGGCTTTATCAGCACTCAGACAGCCGCTGCTGCATTCCTGCGCATTTCAGTGCTGTCGCTCAGTCTCACCCTGCAATCTGATCTTGCTATTTCTTCAACAGACACATTTAACTGTCCTCAAACACATATTTGTTTCTGAGAAGCAGCACTCGACTCTCAGACGAGCCGGTCCTGATGACCGCAGGCTGAGCGTCAGTACTCCGCCTATTGATTTAACAATCAGGAGTTTTTTTTTTTTTTTTTCACATTAAAAAGCAAAATAGCCTTTTCACAGTCTGCTTTTTACCAGGACATATCTCACATCCATTTATATCATACTAAAGGGTAAACATTGTTTATAATTATACATTAAAACACCTTTAAATTATATCCCAGATCTTCTGGGTTGTTTTTTCAAAATGGTCACTATTTTACATGTGAGTTACAAGAGACGGAACAATGATCGATAAAACTAAACCATCCACGAATTCAAAAACAAGCAGATATACAATCAGATAAACTGATAAATACCTGCTGTTAGCTTAAGCGAGGTTGCTCTGAACAAGCCTAGTTAGTGTTACAACCAAAGACTTTTCAGGGCTTAACATGAAAAAGCTAGCAACACACAAGGGCTATAAAATTAGTTTTAAATCATAACTAGCTGTACGATTCCACAATTGCATTCCTTATAGCACTTGTTAACTTATTCATATCATTTTGCAACAATGCAGTTAAGATAACATGCAACAAACAATAAAAAAAAAATTTATTAACTCTCCGAAATTCTCATACTTACAGTATGAGGGTTTTTTGGCTGACGCTTTGCTCTTAAATAAGTAACAGGGTTGAGTTTTGTTGTAAAATTAGCAAATAATGATAAAATAAATGTTAAAAACTTGCATCAATGTTTATATGTCATACAAACATTAATTAACTTATCATTAACAAACAAACAAGAGATCTTACTTTGAGCTTCATGAAATTCTGATGATGTAACTTCCTGTTGAACATGTGACTTGTGTGGAATGATCCAAATATTCAAAAGGGGTGCATGTGTTCAGCTAATGGTGCGCAAACATCACACGGGAATATTAAACTACTTTTTTTTTTTTTTTGTGATTATGTCATTTTTGTCCATAATATTAATTACTTTATTTTTATGGTATGTTGAGCACATGATTTATTTATTTATTCTTTCTTTTTTATTAGTGCTTTCATAGTATGTTTATTCATATCTTCTTAATTTGTTTTTGTCAAGTGTTTTATTTACTTTCACATCACATTTGCTTACAAGATTTTTTTTTCTTGATTCATCTGATGCCCAGTTCATTTATTTTAATGTTTTATAATAAATGTTCATTTATTTTATAACTGTATTCCCATTCACTTATCTTCACATGCCATGTTTCAAGTAATTCTATTTCCACATGATTTTTTAAACCATTTGTAACTTTTTTTCCCCATCTCATGTGATCACTATTCAAGGCACATACTGTACAGCTTTAACACTCAGGAAGCAAAGGCTTGATGCATTCTGGGTAATTTGCATGTCTTGTATATTGGAACAGTGCACCAATTTTCTCACACACGGTCATGTGAATCATATGATACTGTGATAAAATATGCATGAAAGATAAAACAACAGCATGACTCCGCATAAGAGCCTATCACACACACACACACACACACACACACACAATACAGCTTAGGAACGAAGCCGAGCATCATGGAAGAGCTGAATTATTTAGTGCACCATGTGGAGCGTGATCTCGTCTGGGCCTCGAGGTTTATTTTTACACAGACGAACCACTCAGAGAAACGCCTCGACTTCACCGCACACTCCTTTACTTGAACACAAATGAATTAAAGTGATCTTCACGTGACCTTGGTTGTTTCTCTTTCTGTATAAAGTAGTATCTCTGCCGAGCTCTTGACTTTTTTCTCAGGTTCCTCTTCTTCTCTTTTCCTCAGTTTGGGATCGGATGTGACTCTTTGCCACTAGGTGTAGCTCAAGCACTCAGGTACCAGCACCATCCTCAGTGACACAATACACACACACACACACTTACACACTCACTAAACACCACACAGGGTTATAAAGAACGAGAAAGTACACAATGAAATGGTTCACAGTTCTTTTTATTTAAGAGCCACCGAACAGCATGAGGAAGCCACATGAAGATGGAAACTTTATTTAAAAAAAAAAAAAAAAGGGTCAATAAGGCTAAATCTTGAAATCAAATCTTTTTTATGATATTTATCACATGATGTCACATGGAATTTCAGGATATAATGTAAAGAAACTTAATACTGCACTCAGAAGCAGTGGCTCAGTATTTATTTGAGGAAAGTTCCTGGTCTCCAGAATCGGGTTACACACACACATGAATGGATTTGAAGAGTTCCATGCTTAGATACATGTAATTATCACCTGAAAAGTGTATTACTATATTATATATTATAGTATATATACAGTATATAGTATAACTGTACAACATTGTGCAGTGATGAGTTATGACGAACAGAAGATATAGTATGAGACTTTCTTTCAACTTTGGATTTTTGCATGGAACAAGGGTCGTGGAATTTGGCCCCGATTACTTACATTGTAAATACATTCCAGGTGAAAAACTTCACTTCAGACCAGAAGAAATTAATAACAACAAGATCCATCCTAATGTTTTTATATGCACTTTAATTTGATTTAAAACATATAAAAACCTGAATGATACCTTAAAAAAGAAGAAGAAGAAGAATATTCAATTATTTGTATGTACTTTACAGCACAGTGAAATTTCTTCTTCGCATATCCCAATTAGGAAACTGGGGCCAGAGCGCAGGGTCAGCCAGCTCACAGCACCTCTTGAGCAGATAGGGTTAAGGGCCTTGCTCAAGGGCTTATTTCATAGTTTTGGTGATGCTGGGGCTCGAACCCCCGACCTTCCAATCAGTAACCCAGTAACCCACAGCCTTTACCGACTGAGCCACCACTGCCTTAAAGTAGAATCATCTGAGATTTACTTTTTTGTTAGTATATAGTTTAGATCACAAGATAGAAATCATGTACTGTATGTAACATGCTTATACCAATACATAACATATACCAATATGACTGATCTGAATGAAACAGTGAGGGCTGAAATAACTGCAGTCTGGTGTACCAGTACTATATGACTGTACGAACAGCTGACATTAATCAGTGATTTAAATGAAAAAAAAAAAAAAAAAAAAAACGGATTTCACACTCATTATTCAGAAGCACAGAGAATAGAACCTGATCCAGCACTGAGACTACACTACTGCTCTAAAGTTTGTACACCCCTTCTAACTCCATGGTCATTCCTAATGGTTATTTCTTTCTACACTGTAAAACAATACTTAAGGCATTTATCCAAAATGCACAATAATCTCCTTTGAACAGTTGATATTGAGATGTATATCTGCTACTTCTGCTCTGTAAAGCTTCATAATGGCTCTAAACTGAGCATAACGTGCTGTTTGTTAATTGGTGATTTCTGAGGCTGGTGACTCTAAATGAACGTCTCCTCTGCAGCAGAGATCAGTTTTGGTCTTCCTTTCCTGGGTGGGTCTTCATGAGAGACAGTTTCATCATGTGTTTTGTAAATGTACTTGACTATAAAACTGTTCTTGCAAGAACTGTTCCAGAACAGCTGACTTTCATCTCTTAAAATAACAACTGACTGTTGTTGTTGTTGTTATTATGTAATTCCATATTCCATATGTGTTATTTCATAGTTTTGAAATCCCTGGTACTGTTGTAGAATGTAGAAAATAAATCACTAAACAAAAACACAGAAATTTGCAAGTGATTCCAAACTTTTGAGCTGTTGTATATATCCAGCTCTTACAGTCACTTGAGTGAAACTTTATGGCTCCACAAGACTCTAAATCAAGGTGATGCAATTGCAAATGCGAATCCATTCGTTGTTTTGAATTGTCACATGGATAAAATAGTGTTTGTGTAATCTCGCGTGCTTGAAAGATAATCTGACTGAGCGCTCATCTGCTACATGATATCATTAATATGTGTAAAATCTCTCTCTCTCTCTCTCTGTCAAGCTACACATGCTGCTCCTGAGTTCCCATTGATTCTGACCCCCTCTGGCCTCCAGACCGGCCTGATCCATCTTGATGCCCTACTGCCCTACTTCTGGTTGGAGTTTCATCACATGGAGAGACTCACTACTGCTAAGGATGGTCCCATATGGTCTGCTTAAACATACATGCAACTGCTGAGGATGGTTTCACCTAAAGATGAAGATGGCTTTGGACGGTCTCTCTATGATGGCTTGTGTCTGCAGTCACTCTGATAGTTTTAGGACTGAAACAATTTTGTTCCCAGTGAACAACTGGTAATTTCAACAAGGTGGACTTCATCTTGGGATTGAATTAAGATCATACTATCTGGTATCACCCAAATGACCATGGGTTGCCTTTTGAATCTGGTTCCTCTAAAGGTTTCTTCCTCATGTCATCTCTGGGAGTTATGTCCTCAGCACCGTTACCTCCAGCTTGCTCATTAGGGACAAACTGATTAAGTTGTGAATTTCCACATTTCTTTCATTTCATTTTACATTTATATCCAACATTTTTATTTCTATAAGGTGGTTTTGGGCCAATGTCCGCATAAATAAAATAGAATTAAAATGATGGATGCTAGGGTAAGCAAAGTGGTGAACAAGCAGAGCTAAGAGTTTTGTCGTCTTTCCTTGCTGATGCATTATCTCAATGCTCCCTGACGTACGTAGAGGAGGAAGAGTGCGAGTGCGAGTGCATGTGCGTATAGTCATTACGAAGATGTCTCCGGTCAGTCCTTCCATCATCCGCCGCTCTCTTTCTGCTTCTGACAATTATGAGCACGGAGGAGAAGGAGGCCAGGCACTTGACCTGATTTCTCATAGATCAGTGACCGTTCGTCTGTCTCGTGCATCCTCCGAATGCACGTAACGTAAAATGACACTCGCCCGAAGCTGCCTCCGAGCGCCTCGTTCTCCGTAACCACACATGACAAGCCAGGGCCGGAGTAACTCCAAAGGCTAGAGGCTGGTATTTCATTTAAAAAATAAATAAATAAAAAAAACATCCATCTCATCTGTCTCATTTATGAATTGCCTGATCTCTCTCTCTCTCTCTCTCTCTCTCTCTCTATCTCTCTCTCAGAAAGAAGAGCAAAACCTCCTGGGAAGCACCGAGCACAAGATGATTGCCTTCTGTCGGTTTGTGTGAGCGTGCCACCAGCTCAAAGGTGAAATTACCCACGGCTCAATAGTGCGAAAACGAACCTGCCTCCTCTCCCCATGACGCCGGTGCCCTTTTCCGATGCGATGAACGAGCACGGACGAACGAACGAAATACCACAACACACGGATAAAAACCATATGATTTTACTTGTCATTTGCTCCACCACTATATCACTAACATGGACATTATGACAGCTTCAGTTAATGATCCCAGCAGGGCTTTTACATGAACTGCACGTGACAAATCACATCATAAATAAACACATGCGATTATTAGACATTTCTTTTTCTAAAATAAATAATAATTTTTTATTATTCAAGTAATCATGTGATGAATGGTTCTCTTAAAAGGAACAACTCACGGGCTTGATCCTAAAAAAAAGACACAATTTGGTGTAAGAAGAAAGCAATTGGCTTCTATTTAATCTTTTATCATGACAGAAAATGGAGCTGCCTTTAAAATAGTTTCTTATTAAAGTTAAAGAAGGACACATTGACAGAGCTGAATTGGTTCATTGGCTGTAGATCAGTTAAATGGACGGCTGAGGGCCTGAGGAACGATCCTGACGATTCACAAGACTCCTATTATACTTCAGCTTGGAGTGGATTTTATTAAAGGAAAAATATATTAGAGGAAATTTAGCTTTATCAGGTTTTAATTCAGGTTTATGCTCTAAGCTAAATTAGTTCAAGTGTTCATTTGACTTTTAATATGAAATGACACTTTTCAAGGAAAATGAGAAACAAACCACATGGTCTGGTTTTTCTTTGGAATATGTGAGCTATTTGTCTAAAATTCTTTATTAGAATAAAGGTTAAATAAGACCTGGACACATGATGTAACTTTTTGTTTTAGAAAACGTGTATACGACACTGGCTTGGACCAATTTTGCCTTTAAAACTGCTTTGATTCTTCATGGCCTAGATTCAACAAGGTGCTTGAAACATTCCTCAGAGATGTTGCTCCATATTGATATAAGAGCATGATGCAGTTGCTGCAGATTTGTTGGCGGCACGTCCATGATGCGACTCTCTTGTTCCACAACGTGCTAAAGGTGCTCTATTGGCTTGAGGCACGGTGACTGTGGAGGCCATGTGAGTACAGTGACCTCACCAATTTGACATGATTTTAGCTTTCTGACATGTGTTATCCTGTGCTCATAAAGGGACGGACATGGTTAGCAACAATACTCAGGTTGTCTGTGGTGTTTAAACCATGCTCAGTTGGTACTAAAAACATCTCTCCCCAGACCATTACATCACCACCTCCAACCTTAACCACTGTAAGGATGGATCCATGCTTTCATGTTGCTTATGACAAATTCTGACCCGACCATTCAAATGCTGCAGCAGAAATTGAGAATCGTCAGACCAGGCAACATTTTCCAATAGTCTGTTGTCCAGTTTTGGTGAACCCATTTGGATTGTTGACAGAAAGGGCTCTCGGTGTGGTCTGCTGCTGCTGTGGCACATCTGCTTCAAGGTTCGATGTGTTGTGGTGTTCAGAGATGATCTTCATCAGAGCTCGGTTGTAATGAGATGTTATTTGAGTCACTGTTTCCCTTCTATCAACTCAAACCAGTCCCTCCATTCTCCTCTGACCTCTGGCATCAACATGGCATTTTCAGCCAGAGAACTGCCCTCACTGGGTATTTTCTGCAAACCCTAGAGATGGTTGTGTGTGAAAATCCTATTAGATCAGCAGTTTCAGAAATACTCAGACCAGCATATATGGCAATGACAACCATGCCACATTAAGAGACACTTAAATCACCCTTTCCCCCATTCTGATGCTCAGGTTTGGGGAGATCATCATGACCATGTCTACATGCCTAAAAGCATAGATTTGCTGCCATGTGATTGGCTGATCAGTCATTTATGCAACAAGCAGTTGAACAGGTGTAATGAAGTAGCCAGTAAGGGTATATAGAGACCCATTAACTTATTTACAAGGATAGAAGGACCAATCATAACGGGTTACAAGAACACACTCACATACCTAATCATACTGTACACTTCACAATTTGGAAACTCCAATCAGCATAATGTTCAACTGAGGAAAACTGGAGCATTTGAATTAAACCCACGTGCATCCTTTATGCATAAAAGGATGCATAACAGCTTATGTTGATTTCATATTTTTTCTTTTTTCTTATTGTTTGTCTTGTTTATTTGTTCTATAAAGCACTTTAGTCAACTTGTAGTTGATAATACATGCCATATAAATAAATGATTAATTGATTGATTGATTGCATACTTCATGCAGACATACCCCCAACCTTGTGTGAGATGAGAGTGTTACCCCCACAAAACCAATACACTGTCATAGACACTTTTATGAACTTTTAATGTACATTCAATACTATGTACACTGACAGAAATAAGAGTGAAGGTACAGAAACATAAAGCCTACATTGAATCACGGAGTCAGTACTCGGAATGACAGATCCTTCTTTTAACACCTAACAGCTGGAAGAATTTTCAGCTACATTAATTGTGCAGTAATATGAAGATTTGTTCACATCCGCAGGGCATTTCCCTGACAAAATAAATTCACACTATGGCGTTTGATGGATAAAACCGTCAAAAGAAGTGCTATCCATCCCCAGTTCCTTCTGAGAGCGAATGCTGAGCTGATTGTTTTTTATTTACTAAGTATTTTGTCATCAGATCATGAACTGTTTGAGAATAAAACACATCATTGTCACGCAGATTGGATTTAGAAATCCCATCTTTGTCATGATCTTAAAGCTAGGAGACGGACGCAAACGCAGGATTTAAACACTTCGAATTGTTTATTTGGAAAAAAGGAAACAAAAAACACAAAAGAGAAAGGTGACTCCCCAGGCTGGGTCTGCAGGCGGGCGAGCTGGAGGGAAATAACTTAAATTAATGAAACAAACAAAAAAGGTTTGGATCTCAACAAAGATGGCTGAGGGCTTCTCAGCATTGACCTTGACTTAGGTCTGGCGTTCACAACACCGGCCCCGACCCTGCAGACACTTCTCAGTCCTGAGGAGGAAACAAACAAGACACGTGGAATTACTGTGAAACATTTACGTAAACGAAGACAACAGTGAACGGACAGGAAGCTACGGGTTCGGCTGGTTTAAATAGTGACACACAGGAGGGAGACACAGGTGAAACTAATTTAGTGTTACGCTGAGACATATACTGACGTAGACACATTAGGGGGAGACAAAGCGGTGGCTCAGTAATCCGGAGAACCAGATCTTATTCTCTAGGACCATGGCGGTACAGGTGTGACAGTACCCCCCCAGGACTGGCTTCCCGAGGAAGGTGTGGGCGCCCTCTCCGCGGCCCGGTGGACGCCGGACGATCTGGCCGTGCTCTGTGGAACGCGGCGATGAGCTCAGGGCTCAGAATGTCACGGGCCAGAACCCAACTCCGTTCCTCCAGACCGTACCCTTCCCAATCCACTAGATATTGGAGGGAACCCCCTCTCCGCCGTGAGTCTAGTATTTCTGTGACCTTGAACGCGGGGGCGCCCTCTATTTCCACAGCCCCAGGACGCAAGGGCTCTGCTGTGCCCTCGTCTAACGGCCCCCGGATCACTGGCCTAAGAAGAGAGACATGGATAACAGGATTAATATGCATATGAGTGGGAAGTTTTAACTTAAAGGACACAGGGTTTACTTGAGAGAAGATGGGGAAGGGACCGATGTATTTGGGGGTAAGTTTCCGACAGGGGAGGTTGAGGTGAAGGTCCCGTGTCGAGAGCCACACCCGATCGCCTACCTGTAGCGGAGGACTTTCCTTTTGCCGTCTATCGACAATTTTTTTTAAACGACAAACTGCTCGGGAGATCTTCGTGTGCGCATCCTCCCATACTTTCTCCGCTCTCTTAAACCACTGATCCACCATGGGTACATCGGTGGGAGTGGCATCCCAGGGACAGAGCGGTGGCTAATGCCCAAGCACACACTGAAACAGCGTTAGGCCGGTTGCGGAGTGGCATAACGAGTTTTGTGCATATTCCGCCCAGATTAAGCAGTCTGCCCATTCATGTTGTCGACTGCTACAGTATGCACGGAGGTATCTCCCGAGTTCTTGGACCATCCGCTCTGCCTGCCCATTTGACTCGGGTGATAGCCCGACGTTAGGCTAACAGTGGTCCCCAACTTCTGGAAGAAAGCCTTCCAGACCTTGGCGATAAATTGGGGACCACAATCGGAAACAATATCCTCCGGGATGCCATACTGTAGCAACGAAACACTGTCGCGAATAGGGTTTCTGCCACCTGGAGGGCTGACGGGAGAGAGCTAAATGGGATGAAATGACATCCCTTGGAGAACCTGTCCACCACTACTAGAACTGTTGTATACCCTTTAGACACCGGCAGATCCGTGACAAAGTCCACACTGATGTGCGACCACGGTCTATTCGGTGTTGGAAGGGGCATTAATTTACCAACGGGCAAACAACATTTGATGACGCACAGATAGTAGAAGATAAAACAACTGTTCTCACGGTTTCCTGCATTTTAGGCCACCAGAATTTTTGTGCCAGGATTTTAAGGGTGCGTGTTACGCCGGGTGTTCGGATGACAAATTGGAGTGTGCCTCTATTGTTACTCGATCCCGAAGTGCCTCCGGTACGTATGTTCGATCCGGAGGACAGCCTTTCGGTACGGGATTGGACCACGTCCACTGTGCTATCTCCGAATCGATGTCCCATACGACCGGAGCCACTATGAGTGACGCGGGCAAATGGACTCCGGATTCGAAATTGGGTCCGGCGCCGGATAACAGCGAGACAATGCATCCGCCTTTTAGCTCCCTCCAACCAATGCCGCCACTCCTCTAACGCCGCTTTTACTGCTAGCAATTCTCAATTACTGATATCATAATTTCGTTCAGCAGGTGTCAGTTTTCGAGAAAAAAATGCGCAAGGGTGGAGTTTTTCTGGGTTGCCTTGGCGTTGTGACAGCACCGCTCCTATCCCTACCTCCGACGCATCGACCTCTACCAAAAAGGGCTTCTCGGGATCGGGAAGTTTTAAAATAGGGGCCGTGGTGAACGCTGTTTTGAGTCTCCGAAACGCTGTTTTCGCTTCCGCTGAGAACGCGCTTAGTCGTTTCGGTTTCCTTTTCAATAGTGATGTGAGCGGTGCTGCCATCGTGCTGAAGCCCCGGATGAACCGGCAATAGAAATTGGCGAACCCAAGAAAACTCTGTAGCGCCTTGACTGACTTGGGTTCCGGCCATTGTTGTACCGCCTCTACCTTGGTTGTCTCCATTTCGACCCCCTGTGGCCCTATGCGATAGCCGAGAAATGCGATCTCCTGCTTGTGGAATTCACATTTTTCTGCCTTCGCATAGAGCCCGTGTTTGCACAGGCGGCGAAGGACGGCGGTTACATGAATGACGTGCTCGGAATATGACCGTGAGTATATTAGGATATCATCCAAATATACTATAACAAAATGGTTAAATATATCCCGAAACACGTTTACCAATCCATACGCCATCACATTATATTGATAATGACCAGATGTAGTGCTAAACGCAGTCTTCCATTCGTCGCCCTTTCTCACACGAACGAGGTTATATGCGCTGCGGAGGTCGAGCTTAGTGAAGATGAAAGCGCCTCAGAGTTGGTCGATTGCGGCTGGCACCAGCGGCAGTGGGTGCTTATACTTTACTGTAATTGCATTGAGAACGTGGTAATCAATACAGGGTCTTAAGCCTCCGCCTTTTTTTTCTATAAAAAAGAAACCTGCCGAAGCGGGAGACGTGGACCTGCTGATGAGTCCCTGCTGGAGAGCCTCACCTGGTTTCCTCCAGGGACAATGGATAAATATGCGAGCAAGGTGGTGTTTTCCCCGGCAGGAGCTCTATCGCGCAGTCCCACGGACGACGAGGGGGAAGTCGTGCTGCTGCCCTAACGCTAAACATATCTTTAAATTCCGCATACTCTGATGGCACCGTGACTGATACTTGGGCACTCGGGATTTCAATGTTAGTGGTTTGGACCGTCAATGCCAACGGTTTACATGATTTAGCGCACCTAGGGGCCCAGGATATGATGCGTGAGTTAGCCCAATCAAAATAGGATTGTGGAAACTAAGCCAGTGAACAGACAGGAAGCTACGGGTTCGGCTGGTTTAAATAGTGACACGCAGGGGGGAGACACAGGTGAAACTAATTTAGTGTTACCGTGAGACATATACTGACGTAGACACACTAGGGGGAGACAAAGCGGCGGCTCAGTTATCCGGAGAACCAGATCTTATTCACTGGGACCATGGCGGTACAGGTGTGACAATCTCTTAATCCATAATTATTCAATGTCTCATACTGATGGACTTGATTTTAGGATTTTGAAGAAAAAAAACTTACAATTAGAAAACTAATTATATACTGTATCTCATTGTGTTTATTCAGTATAAAGTGAAGTTAGAAAAGGATTATGAGTCTGCATTGGTGTTAATACAAATAAATTAAATGAAGGATTACAGAGGAGTTACTGTTTCCACCCAGAGAACATTATTTTTCTATACTAGCACATCTGCTAGCATTTTATTCATCTTACATTATAACAATTTACCAGCAGACACTCTGTTATAAGATTTACTTTCTGATAAAAGTAACTAGTTCGAGTACTTTTCCATTGCAGAAAATAAAAACTCCTTTGTGATTCCTCATGCATGTTGTTTTAGTCAAGACCTTTATAATTATTCTACCATCATCACTCAGTGACGTTTGGCCCATAATCTGTTAACTACTAATACCCCTATCTCACCTACTATATGTGGTTTCGTGCAGTGGCCGTAACGGTTCATCATGATTGACCGCGAGTTTTGGTGCTGTGATTAGGTTTGCATCTTTCCGCGCGTTGGTCCTCATGGAAACTCGCAGACCTTGCAGAACTTTGCTGAATGTCGTGCCGTCACTCAAAACCGTGAGTCAAACTGCATAGGTGAGATAGGGGTATAACAGCAGGAAAAACAGAGGGGGATGGGTTATTGGGGACGAGGCTTGTAGTTTTACAGAAACTATTTCAGATGAGAAGAACGTGCCAAATAAACTAAGGCCATTGATGATGCATTTTTCTAAATTGTTATATTCTATGATTTTAATCTAAACAAGTTCTTTCTGGACCTTCTTTGATAAGTAAAGCTTTTGTGGTATCGTTCCAATTAAGATTTTAAGTGTTTCATGATGAAACACTTACATGTAACCATTGAAGTACACTTGACTGCAGGTGTTTCCTGAAGAAGTAAATTGGTTGGATGTTGATGTTGAGGTTTTCACAGGTGTTGAAGGCTTCCTCATGTGCTACTGTAAAGTGGTTTTCCTGGATTTTATTCCATAGGGAAACCACCTGATATAGGGTTCTACCAGAGAAACAAGTTATAAAACTTTTAACAAGAAGAAGAAAAAGAAGAAGAAGATGGTTTTGGCTTAAAAACCTAATACTGTAGCAAACAGGTTAATATGGATAAGACATATTTGAAGCTGCACTATGTCACTAAAAGTATGTTCATCCCTAACCCTTTAAAGACAAGCACTGGTGGTAGAACAGGTTGTACTGAAAAGCTCAGTGACATTCTATGTGGCACCCCTATAGGAAGTCACCTTTACCAGAAAATCAGGTCAAGAAATTTCTGCCCTGCTATATCTTCCCTAGTCAACTGTAAGTGCTATTATTGTAAAAGGGAAGATTCTAAAAGCAAAAGCAGCTCATCCATGAAGGAACAAAACAAGCGCTGAAGCACATCACATATAAATATTGCCTATCCTCCATTGCATCTCTAACTAAACTGCCTCTGGAAGCAAGATCAGGACATGAACTGTGCGGAGCAGCTACACACAAGCCTGGGATCACTATGCATAATGTCGAGCGGTATAAAGTGCATTCACAGCTCTTTATCTGTGCAAATTTGACTGCAATGTTCACCTAAAATGTAATCCATCACTGGATGTAAAACAGTTTACTCATATTTCTCCTGATGCCAAAAGCTGGTGATATAATCTCCATTCAAACATAATTTACATTTGAACCACAATCCTGCACCGTACCAATTCCAGGTTCAATGTGAACGTGTTAAGAAAAATATGTTCCTAATGAGTTCCATACCCGCTACTGATAGACAAACCAAGCTCAAAGATTCAAGGCAGGTTTTGTGGCCAATGAGCCAGATCAGGCCCGCTATTCATATTCACCTGAGCTCATCGATACGTCATTGACTTTAGAGAAGAGCTTATAAATCCAAGGTCTTACAGACAAAAGGCAGAGAAAAAAGAATCCGCAATAAGATTTTTCTCCACTTTCTCTTTCTGTCTACACTGCAGGTGACAATAATTAATCACGCTACCATTAAGTGAATAGGGTGCAGGGGTAATAGATCAATTGACAACTAGATGATAAGAATGGATGAGGCAGATCACCTTGGGCACGGCTGCGAGGATGGATGAAGGCCGGAGGAGCCGTGATCACTCCGCTCACTTTGTGGGGGAAAAAAGGTAAGAAAAAAAATCGAAAGTCTAAAAGTAGAATTGAAAGTTGAAGGACTTCTAAATTTACAGAAGTATGAAGTACTTACTGTATACTGCATTCATTTCATGATTTGATTATTTTTTACCTGGTACTTTCATCTTTGGGTCCATCAATTTATAATATGATTGTGTCATGACAGCTGGATTGGTACTAGCCCGTCATATGATTAAAGGGTTGACCTAAAGCAACACTCCATTTGAAGAAAATAAACCTTAGTGCTAGTATATCTCAATTAATAAGATCATGAATACTTTCATTATACACTGATCAGCTACAACTACAACAACATGTCCAGGTGAATTGAATAACATTGATTATCAATTATATACCCAATCTTCATCTATGCATGTGGTGACCAAAGGCCAGTCTGGTCAGATTCCCTAGAAAGAGGTAATTCTCACCCCAACAGTAAGGTATCAAAACACCCAGGGCACCACAGCCTGCCACATATGGAGCTTAGTAGCCTCAAAATCCAAGGTTGATTCAGGCCGGACAAACAAGTCTGATCCATGGATGCTCCATCCCACAACCCACAGAACTCAAAGGATTCTCTGACAACATCCTGGTGCCAGATAACACAGTGCACCCCCAGAGGTTATGTGGGAGTCTTGCACCAAAGGGCCAGAGCTGTCCCAGTGGCACAAGAGGAACCTCCACTACTGGGCAAAGTGTTTTGTGTTTTAATGTTATGGCTGATCATTGCTACCCTGGCGATGAGCCATATTGTGTTATAGAAAACAATCAACTCCACAGCGCTAAGAAAGCTTGTCCACCAGTATGTCAATAGTTATACATTCATAACAAGAGGAATAGTTAAAAACCACCCACGCAAAAACAGAAAGAAACAGCAGAACCATCCTGACTGTGAAAATATCAACACGACGATGCTGACATTCGTGCCGCCCTCCATTCCGATCCTCATTCACATCAGATAAAGGAAATGTTTTACAAACTCTTTTCCCATTTGCTTGCTTTAGTCTGTTATTTTTATTCTCCTTATCAAGTCACTCACTAGTCACGAGAGGGACCGAACGCCTGCCGAGAATGCTTAGGGACCGGCAAAGCTACACATTACTGTCTGCCGGATTTGAGCAGTAAATTGCATATCCGAGTCTCCAAACACTGTCAGCTGAAACACAGATAAATAAGACAACACGTTTCAGTGATTTCTTTGAATCAGCGGCCTTCTGGCAAAAAAGTGGCTTTTTTTGTCTTAAATTAAACCCACTTTTGCACATTTGCCTGAAACGCTAAAACCTAATTAGCTCGCTGTATTGGATTTGACAAGGCAGTACAGCATTTGAATCATGGGTAAGTATGTAAAAATTTTCTTGTTCTTTCTTGAGAGCTGAAAAAAAAAAAATCAGTATCATTAATTTGGCTGTAATATAATAAAGAATAATCCAATGGCTTTGGATCTATTGTAAGTCAGTATGAGCTGAATAAATGGTGAAGAGAAAGGACGTACAGGTATAATTACCTGAATCTGTAGAAAGTATGTAGCATGTCGTTAAATATCAGAGAGGCCGAGTGTGTGCAGGATGAGGCTGGGAGTGAGCAACTGGGCTTTGTAATGAGACCAGATCTCACGTCTATTATTTGATTGAGTGTCTATGATGATATCACACATGAGCAGAGCCAGGGAATTTAAATTTGTAGCAAAATAAGATAAAGTAAAATGATTTCAACATAAGGAGCATTCAGGAACGTTTTTAACCAGTAGATGTAGATGACACACACACACACGCAAAAAGGAAATAGGAGGCAGAGCGCCATCACTTTCCAAAAGTGGTTTCATCGTAAATAATAATAATAATAATAATAATAATAATGATGATGATGATGATGAAATAACTATTTTGTATTTTCTGTCATGTTTAGATGTTCAGGTGCGTCTCTAGTGTGTGTGTGTGAAACAAGCAAACAAACAAAAAAGACACACCCTGTAAGAAGAGCCCCACCCCTTGCGTAATGTTCTCTGGATGGGCGTGGCTCAGCGGTAGTTAATTTACATAAACACTGATATCATATGCTAGATATCATAGATCAGACTATAGATAACTTTTAGTAGATCAGACCATGGTTATCAGACAATATAATATCAGACAATAAATATCTTATATAAAATAGATCAGCCCACAGATATCGTGGAATATATACAGTAGAGGATATCATCGATGATGCATAAATCTAAAAAAGATAATTTATTTGGTGGTAGTAGCTGTCATTGGAAACAAACGAACATATTTACTTTTTAATCCCAGATCCCATCTAAAGGTAACCTAATTTATGATAGATTTGTAGTCATAATTAGGAGATTAAACCCCTGTATTTCTTAGCTCCAAAACTAGTACTGTATCACTTGTCCCAAACATTTCTGTCTAAACTTTTGCATGTTGGTCTACAACCCAAGATATCACATCTTTTTGACTTTCTAAACTTTATAATCATTAAAAAAGTGTAGGCTGCACAGTTAATCCAGTAACACCACTGTTACTAGATTAGCCACTGTTACTGGCTATTTAAAAGCACTAGACTATTTATGCATGTGGATTTTTTTTTTTTGTATGCAGAATTTGCCATCACTTCTGCTTTCCTGTTGCTGTCACTCCCCTAAACAATTTCAGCTAGTTTTCGACTCGGCCAAGCACCTCGTTTAATCGAAAAATCCTGGACTCTGCTTAAAAAAAAAAAGATATGGTTTGTAAAACCATTCTTTCTTTCTTCTTAGCCTTTTAAAGGTTTTAACTTCATTAAGGACGCCGTCTCCCGAGGAGAGCTCCCAATAATTATCACCGTGTTTTATCTCTTACTCCAGTGGATTTGCTCGAGGCCAGCCTCTGAAGTCCAACAAGTGGTCACTCTGGGTCTCGCCGATCCATTTTGCAGTAAATGAGTCTAAAATACCCATTATCATTTAGCAGCATAAAGAAGCCATTTTGAGCACATGGTACTAGCACAATTCAGCGTAATGGAGGCTGTGAGAGACGGAGGCCGAGACCTCGCAGACCCCACGCGTAAACAGTACAGAAATCTATTTGTGTTCCTGAGCATCCTTTAATAAAAGCATTGTAACACCAGACTGAGTTAATACAAAACACAACATATACCATATATCTGGTTTAATTCAGAATAATCCATCTAAAAAAATAGACAAAAAGATGACAACACTGACAGTTCATATTTTGTTTTAGTCCATTTTTATTTCTATCTGACATTCACGTTGTGAAACCTGCTACCCGAAACTGCTTCATGGTCATAACACAGACAGTTCTGCTTTTATAGGGAGAGATATTTTCCTGTAACAGCACTTCCAAACATGATTTCAATCAATCGTTTATTCAAAGCCCACAGCAGGAAACACCACGGATGGGGTGCCAACCTATCACAGGACACACACACACACACACGCATACACACACACACACACACACACACACACACACACGCAATTTGGAAATGAAAATCAGCTTACACCTCATGTTTTTTGACTCTAAGAGGAAACCAGGACAGGAAGAACATACAAACTCCTCAGACGCAGACCGGAGACAGGATTTGAACCCCTAACTGTTAGGGTTCGAGGTTACAGTGCTGAACCATTTAAGGTACATTTAATCAGTTCTGTGCTCTCACATACTGTACATACTTGATGTAAATAAGAAACACCTTGTCACTTCTCAAACAAACCACAAAGCATGAGGCAGGGCAGAAATCTTAAAGTTGCTGCTTTATCTTTGTTACAAAGTGCTGACACTGGAGACTCCTTTCATAAACACATTTCCATACATAGCTTGAATGTAGTATTCATATTAGCCTGTCCATAAAACATTAATAATATGGCATAATACAGTATTATTACAGATATACTGTAACATAGGGAACTCCTTTAACAATCCCAAGGACATATACATCTCTTTTATATAACAGTAAACTAAATGTTCTTGAAAATGCCAGATTGCTTTTTTATGTTTGTGTATTCTGATTTTGTTTCTTCAATCTCTGCTCTTTCTTCATTCCCTTGTAAAGTTGATTGAAAAGCTGTTTGCTCATTAATTTGTAAACTCGTGTGAAGGCAGCGTTTCATGTTAAATCATGATCATTCTGTTCCCTCTAATTCATTTGCTGACTCAACAATTTAAGAAACATTTCAAAATCACAGTCTGTTGTCCAGCTCGCTCTTACTGAATGAATGGAATGTTGATGTCCTATAATTTAACGGTTGAAGTTTATCCAATGTGGAGTGAGTCCGAGTGGGGTTGTGCCAGGATACCCTCCCTCATGGAATGCCCATGGAATGTCCAGTCAAAATTAATCGTTTGCCTGGACCTCATTGATTTATTCATTCATTTTCTATACCATTTACAGGGGCTACAGGGGGCCTGGAAACCAGAGTACCCGGAGCAAACCCCTCTAGCATGGGGAGAACTCCATGCACACAGACCCAACACAGGAATAGAACCCTCAACCCTGGAGGTTCGAGGCCACAGTGCTAACCACTACACCCCCATGCCACCCCTAACTGTTGTTAAAGATGAAAAAATAATAATAAAGTGTGACAAAGGCTGTTTTAGCTAGCATGAGCTGTCAAATTATGCTAGCACCCACTCTCAAAAATAGTTCCAACATCCATGCGCTCATGTCTATTCCGTTTCCATGGAGCATCAACAGCACACTGTACTGAATGAACTACCGATGGAGACGTGATAATATATTACAACAGGAGCATCCATATCGACCTGACATATATATGATTTGGAGTTGCACTACTGTCAGAACTGCTGCTATAGAAAACTCATCAGTGCAGCTCGAGTAATTCAACAGCTGAGGACGGTTATTGCTTTAGCAGCATGGGGTTACAGTTACACCTTCAGAAGAACTGAAGCCTGTGTATCTTTAAAGGCAAGTGTTTAGTGTAGCGCTTTGAGTTTCTTTTTATTATTTGCTTTCTTGAAATCCAGCGAAATACCTCTCTGTGGTAAGTGCGGAAAGATCGGGTTGGGTTTAGAGGAGCGGGATGGCCCCCAGCTGCCTCCTTCGCGAGATTGAAATTGCTTGGGATGCCACTTTGTTGTTCTGAAATCCCCGACTGTGACTTTAAGGCGGGTTTTAAAAAGCGCTGCCGTTTTAATCTAGCCATAAGATCAATATGTCCGGCTGAAAACCAAGTAAACATAAATTGATTTTTTCCTCCCTAAACTCAACAGTGTCCCAGAATGACATGAGAGAGAGAGATCACTTCTAAAATAGCTGCTCTCTATTTAATCCAAACTGCCACGAAGCCGCGGTGTCCTCCAACAGGAAATGATGCGCTGATGCGATCCAGAATCTCAAGTCATTTTTCAGCTTCTGCTTCCTCATGATTTAGGCCGTGTTTGCAGGATTACGCCCCCTTTCCCTTTTCCCTGCGAGTCTCAGCGGAGACAATTAAATTGTGACAGCTCTTCATTTAACAAGAGCCGTTTTACCTTGTAGGGACGAACACATGGCAGTCTAATTATCGGAGAACGGCACGAGGCTTCCTCGCCGCTTTAGTGCTGTTCTCCGATGTGGCCTGACGCGCCTGACAGCCAAAGAACAGCGGGACTGAAATTACCAGGATTAATGCTTCCACTGATGAACTTCTCAAATGGGCCTGTGATGATGGGAAGATCCTACTGGGGAACTCTGATTGGTCTTACACAGAAATGCACAATCTCCTCACTCTCTGAGCTCTTACTCAGTCTGAAACCCCTGATGATCACCGTCTGTCACGTTGCACACGCCTGATTGCACTCGAGCAACGTACGTTAGACGACTCAAGGAATGAGACAGATGACGGAACTGAGGTAAAGTGCCAAAAGAAATAGATATTTACCATCTTCTGGGGTGGGGTTCTGAGGGGAGGGGTTGATGACACAAGACATTCCTTGATAAAATAGTTTAAGACGTTCATAAAATGTCAAAAAATATTATACACCAGAATGAAACCAAACACTCATCAATTATTATATCCAATTTATAAAAATTATAAAAGTAACACATACTCTACACACTTTAATCAATCACAAGGGGGAAACTATTGGCACCCCATCTAGTTAGTTTGTACACAACCCTTTTTAATATCAATGTTTTTAAATGAAATCATTACATACACAGTTATAGATCCATTATATTCAAAGTGTACACATGAAAACTTTTATAAATCTGTAAAATAAGGTTTGCACACAACCAACAGACCAAGGTACCGTTGATTGTATGTCTATAATCTAAATCTAGAATAGTGTAGAAACATAAAGTTCATGCATCAAAGCTACTCTACTTTATATCTTTTGTGTTTTAAGTGTTGGATTCTGATTGGCCAGCAGCACATAGACAATGAAATGGTGCATTTGGAGGAGGAGTGAAACAGAGGGAATATTTTACATTTACAGTTAGGCATTTGGTAAATGCTCCAAACCAGAGTGACTTACATAAGTGCTTGGAAGTTTCCATCATAAAGTACATTAAGTACATTATCCTTATACTGGTTTGTTAGGTTAGTAACTAGAAGTACCATGTTTTGTTTGGGTGTGAGGGGTATTAACACATTTAGGGGAGCTCCGAGACCTGTGTTCACTTGATGAAGAAACAGTACAATATGGGACCTTTAAATTTCCAGGAAAGTTCAGAAATCATAACTAGAGAACAGAATGTTTTGAGCATTGTAGTATTATATCTCTGTTTAAATTTCTTACAAAAGGCTACCTACAGGGTCATTATTTCAATGTTATCCCAATGACATGTAGCTTCTTGCTGGGACTTAATTAATAAACAAACATTGCATATGCAATTAATAAATATTTACACATTTGAATCTGAATAAATATCACCGGATGAAATGTGACATGATCCTGGATTCTTATTAACCTGTTATCACCATCTGATGTCATGACTGTGCACCAATACCTGGTTTAATTTGGTTTTAGTTCATTCTTTTATTTTGTATACGGTAGTATTTTTGGCTGCATCTCCTGTTCTAAGCCAGACCAGAAACTAAAATTATTTAAAACAATAAACATACACAAAAAAAATACACAAACACCAGAGGAGCTTTGGCCTTAGCGCCTCTCTTCAGCTGAGACCAGGTTGGAACAATAAATAAATCGTTTTTTCAACACCGTGTCTGGTCTGACCTTTGGGAAGTGTCAACACTCTTCAGCCAAAGCAGAAACACAAACAGCTCGCGGCGGCGTTCTGCGTGATTTTCAAACCTGGAAGCTGCGAACGCAACAAGAGCCGGAGAGAGCAGGTAGAAAAGACAAGAGGTTGGGAAAAGACAAAACAACATGATGATACGACACGTGGCAGAGATCTGGGTCGACACTGAGCTGCGCGTGGAAGAATAGAAGTGATTACCTGTCCAAAACAATCTTAAAGGGAAAGAAAGCATGGATAATTCTTTCACCATAATCAAAACCTTCAGCAGAAAAAGGGCAAATCATCAAATGCTAATTGTTGCCTATGCGCAATTATCTACTTTTAACAACAACAAAAAAACAACACAGGATCGGAAAAACTACCAGCATACTTTTTTCCACACGAGGACATGAAACAGAAACTCGGATATATATATAAATATATAAAAGCCGTTGCGGTTGATTACTCAAAGCCGGAGTGACCTCGGGTTGATTTCGAAGACATTTTCTCAAAAGACGAATTGCAAATGAAATCATAGCACCAGTGGCGTAATGAAGGTTAACTGGAGTGCACAATCTAATAGACCAGTGCCCCTCTCAACCCCTCACTTAAGATATCGAGCAAAGGAAATAGAACATTGTTCAATGTCACAGCTCAAGCAAGGCCTGGAAACTCGATGTACTTTATATTAGAAATGCAAATCCGCTGCCAACGTCCTGATTTTACTCCATATTAAAGATTCCATGAATAATAATGATGCTTCCTGAAAACTGTACCGTTTTGGATGGATAAAGACATTTAAAGGCAGTTTAGTTTTAAATCCTACATCAGGTCTGGAAGCGGGAGTCCATTATACTGTAGGAATAAAGTATAAAACAGGATGCAGGGTTACTGTTACCGCCATGATGTGGATTATATTTCTTACACTACATCAATCAAAACAAAAACATTTTTAAACTCATTGAAGAACAGCACATTGTTCTTTTTCACTCTTTATAGTCACAGTTAGGCAGCACGGTTCCTGAGCCCCAGTGAAAAAAAAATACACTTCTATGTATTACAAATATTTTGAAATCTTCGATAGTACATTGCAAACATACTAACAAAAAGTTGTACCATCAGTTAATATATTAAAAGTATACTAACATCATGATTTTACAAAATTTTAGAATTAAACTTTAAACATATTTCAAAATAATTGTATTAGGCCTATAGTACACTTTCCCAAAATATATTATAGGAAAATATACTTAAAGTGAAAGGTTGGTCTAATTTCCAAAGCAAACTTTGTTTTTCAATTTATTTTTGGTATATTTCCAAAAGAATATTCTCAAAATCGTTGTAACAATGTAAAGAAAGCATACATTAGAATACAAACTTTAATATATGGTAGTCTCAGTATATTTTCAGTTGAATTTGAATGTACTTATTCATAAGCACTTATTTATGTTTATATTTAGTGCAGTACTCTCTCGTGCGTGCGCGCTTTCAGACTCATTTTTGCACACTGAATCTCTGTCTCTTGCGCGTACTCTCTCAACCTTGTTTTTGTGCGCTGAAAATCACTTTTGCCCATTCAAGATAATTTATGTTTGCACTCTCTCTCTCTCTTCTGTCCGCTTACTGTCATAAAGCTACACTTGCACAAACTGCAGCAGTGTTATAACTCTGCAACTATTCCAGCCAAACAGAGACTAGAATCGGCGCAACACCAGCCAATCCGAGACTGGAGGCGGGCAGATTCGGACTGTCTGTTTCCTGATTGGCTCCCCAGTCCTCCACTTCTAGTTTGAATTCACGGCTGGAAGCTGCATCATTGCGTGTGTTAGTTCGTATCGTTATTATTTTATTTTCATTGGCAAAAGGTAAATTTTATGTTTTTTGTTAGGTAATTTGTAATTAAATACATACTTTAAGCTATAGAATGTAGTGTATAATGTGTTGTTGCTAAATCTTATGTACTTTGCTTGTGGTATAATGGCTCCGTCGCTCTCTGCCTGTTTTCAGTCTCTGTGTAACAGCTAGAATCAACACACCAGGTTTAAACTAATACTGTACCTGTATATTCTAAT
>JAQMYL010000023.1:1573633-1585766 GCA_030014365.1 Clarias pachynema | reverse complement strand
TGTACTGTATGATACAATAAAGTATATTTGTATTAACCACAAAGTGTACTTTTTTAGTATTTGTAATTGTCCAGAAGTATAACAGCATGTTACTGCTGCAATAAGAATATACTCATATATTCACACACACTTCACACATTCTGAAATTCTAATTTATGCAAATTACGGCACTGCGCACGCACATTACGGGCGTTTACTTAGAGGCCTGTGGGTAATCTGCACATGCCCAGTAGGTATAGTATATAATGTACAGTAGGACTGGCTGCCTTTACAGTGATGTGGTAAATCTATTTATATTAAATGTGTGTTTAGTTAGATATTAACCTTTTTAAGGTTAAGTTAAAAATAAACAGAAACTGTGGGTGTCTAAAACAGTCACTTAACAGACCAGTAAAGTTGTCAAAAAAGATAATTAAATAATTTTTAAATTAAGTTAAAGAGTGATAACTTAAAACAGCTAATTGTCGTGTTTTAATTATTTATGTTTTTGATGGAAATTCAAACTTTAGTCTTCAGTTAAATTATGTTTTTTATTTTTAAACGGTGGAATAAAACCCATAAGCGGTGTCATGGCGGATTTGTAGTCTTTTTCAATAACAACCTGGTTTGGAAACATCGTGTGGGAATTAGAAATGAACTAAATTTCCCATATCTCCCGGATGTTTCCAGTGTTTTTGCGTGTTAGTGTTATTTATAAAAATTATCGCGATGTTAGAGTGACTTATGCTAGCGGACATGCTGAGACAGTTTAGGATACGCTTGTAACAGGGTGAGTTAAAGTTCAGTAAACTCTTAAAGCAGATTAAATCTATTAAATTGTCTCCTGTAGTTGGCATTCATTAATGTTTAATGTAACACATGTCTATTTAAATGGTTATTCCTCGTAATACAGTTAATGTAAGGTGATAAACAGCAGCAGCATGTTTGTGAAATAAGTCTATAGTGCAGGATTTGAGCTGTGAGTTGAGTTTAAAGTTTGTGAGATGGAGCTCAGGGCTGGAGAAAAGCACCACAGCTCAGTAGTGCAGCTTATACTGGCCTTTTATTATCCATCTCTAAAGTGCTGGGGCTGGACTAGTGGAAATTACCTGAGATTCACTGTGTTTAAGATCATGAATAGAGAATTCATAGAGAAGAAGAATATTCTCAAGGAACCTCAACATTTTCTTGTGAAGGTAAAATGTCACGAATGATCAGCCGTCTCACAGACGGCGTTCAGTGTGTAACTTCTCAGAGTGATGATACATCACAGCTGGAACACATCAGTCCAGATAGGTGTGTGTGAGCAGTGTGTGTTGATTCATGGGTCTCAGTCTAACTGATTTTTCCTTTCCTGAATCATCTCTTAATTTTCACATTTTTTTTTTTTTTTTGGTTTGGTTTTTAGAATCATAGTTATGGTTCCTCCTTGGTTGTTTTAACATCAGGGTTGCAGTTAACAACAGTTTTGAAAGTCAAATAACCTGTTGATTAAAAAAAATGATTATTGAGATTCTGAATCATGAAGTGATTCTATAGCTATGTACCATCATGTTAATACTCAGCTTATGATTGTTTTACACATGTGCTTATTAACAATAGAGATACAGTAACCAACAATAAAGACAATACTTCATTCACAAATCTGTAATAATTTCCTGCTAATAAAAAAATAAAAAAATAAAAACAAAAAGATTTTGGACCTATTTTCCCATAAAAAAATTAATCGGTTGATACAGTATGTTCAAGCACCACTGCTTGGTCATTTTTGGTTGCATCGGAAAACGAGACGCTATTTTGAAAAGTTCTCCAAAATCTCAACTAATTCAAATGAATCATGTCCAGTAAAAAAAAAAAAATAATAATCTAAATTGCCCTCACCCCATACGTGGCCCATTGGGTGTCCTGAGTAAAGGGTGAAGTATTTTGCAAAAAAAAAAACCTACCTTGGTACCCCTCTCACCAATCCTCCTTCATTTTTGCACACACCACTCTAACCTGTGTCATAATGGAGAGGTCCCCTGGCTTCTAGAAAGTAAGAATGGAGCTGATTGGTCAGATTGTTATTAAAAGTTTGTTCTGGACCTGACACGAAATCGAAAATCCTATTGAAATGAATATACTTTACAGAGTATTTTTCTAAAACCACAATTTTAGGAATACATACACAAAGTTTAATACATTATCTAGTGAGATTAAACATTCCCCTTGATGACAAAAAAAGCTAAGCTCTAGGACTAATGGTTCTCAAGACAGAATGCCTGGATTGACACAGTGCTTCCTATGTATTTTAATAGTGAGGGTAAGCTGTTGTATTAGGTGGCCATTCCACCTGGGCCAGAACACGCCAATCACCACGCACACTTAGAGTCAAGCCTGACTTGCATGGCCTGATCTTAGGCAAAAGCCTTGAACAGCTTGATCAGTGGCCAACAAACATTGCAGCCTAGCATAATGCCTAAGCTAGAGGATAATGGCACCACATCACTGCTCCTCTAAAGGTACCTGTGTCTAACCTGGACATAATAAATCCATTCTTACAATAAATGTTTCTTCTTATAAGGAATTGCACATTCTTGTGTTGCATGTTCCTCTTTTAGCATGCACTAAATGTCCTTAATTGTCCAATACATTTACAGAATATGGAAGAGGACACTGCTAACTAAATCCAGAGGGGACAGCACCAACCACCAAAGTCTAAACATCTTGTGAACAGCAACAGTGCTACAAAATCATCAGTAACTAAACAGGTAAATCTTCACCATCTTAGTAGTATTGTTTGTTAGAGCATTGTCTATGTTTCGTCCCCTTAATCACCTGCTTACTGGGTCATGAACACCCTCTATAATGTCAGTGTACATGACAACAAATGTAGAAGAGAAATGTTATTAAGTGACATTTGAAGTGCCAACAGACTCTTCTTTGTGTTTCCATCTGGTCTGTTTATACTTTTTATATGGAGTCCCCATAAAGCAGGTTTGGCCAGGTGTTTGTGTGTCTGTGAGGAAGTCTTGTGATGGTTGAGTAGACCTGTAGAACAGTGTCCCCAGAAGTACCTTGTACCAGAAGTACCTTATACCAGAAGTACCTTGTACCTTGTTAAACGTTTCTAAAAGGATTTTGAAATGATACATTCATTTGCCCAATGAATGTTTCTTCACATAAGGAACGACATATTTGTTTTGTGTTGCATATTCCTCTTTAGCTTGCACTAAATGTTTTTAAACTGTCTTTTTATTTCCATCTGGTCTGTTAATAGTTTTTATACAATAAAACTAACTAAAGATAACATCTTCATTCATACGTTATTACAGTACATTTGTTCTGCAGATATTAAAGTATGTTGTCCTTGTAATTATTTATATTTCTTGAATATTTCTATGTCTATTTCTACTGTTGTTATTGTCTAAATTGCTGAAAGCAAATGTATCTAAGATTGGTAAACTGATGTTTATTCTTACGTTTAGGCAAAAGATCTGCCTCGAATAAAGAGGAACTTGGATGAGGTCCATGTGATGGACAGACACATGAAGACCTTCATTATGTCATGTTGTGTTTCAGGGATGTCTACACCTGAATCTTTGCTTTTGAAAAAGGATTATTTCTTTCCTAGAAATATATATCTATATTTTTGAGGTTGCCATGTTCAGGCTTTGTTTATTAAGCTCCTGTGTTGTTGAAGTTTTGCCTTAAATTTAATTCATCTTATAATTATCTTAACATTAGCTAGTTTACATGCACTGTCATCTTAGACACCCTGCTGTACCGCCTGCTGAGCATTTTTAACTAGAAAGAATATCAATGGTTTATACATTTTATACTCTTTTCATTTCTATTTAAAGTTCTTGGGTTTCTTTAATGGCTATCCTAAAAGAAATAGAAAGCTACAACAAAATGATGGACAAAGGCATTTCAGTTTACTTAAGGGGTTTTGATTGCATTCTTTGAAAATAATGCAAAAAACTCAAATGCTATGAGTGAAAGTTCAGCTGTCAGTCCTATGCATAACCAGAATTAAGAAACAATTCTTTAGTCATAAGGAGCTTAAACCCATAAAGGCCATGTGCTTTAAACAGTTTCTTAAATGTTTGACATGCTTAGTTTGTAATTTTGCATAAATTATAAAAGTTAAATGCACAGTTTGATGTTTATTAAACCCATGTCCCCTTGATCTTATGTAATATACCTTATAAGTGTGTATGCAAGTTAGCTATTTAGTGATGTCCCCACATCATCATTAACATCAGCTAAATGTGTGTATGCAAATTAGGTCACTAGCGATGTCCCCACAACATTATGAAAACCAGTTAATTTTCTGTGTATGCAAATTTGGTCCCCACTAATGATTGGGTTTTGTTATGTCCTCATCTTCTTCTTCTTTGTCTTTCGGCTGTTCCCTTTCAGGGGTCGCCACAGCGAATCATCTGCCTCCATCTAACCCTATCTTCTGCATCCTCTTCTCTCACACCAACTAACTTCATGTCCTCTCTCACTGCATCCATAAATCTCCTCTTTGGTCTTCCTCATAAATTGTTAAAAAACCAAGCACAATTGTTTTTTACTGTAAAACTGTAATTTGAAGTGACATTCGTGTTTAGAGAATTTTATTGTACATGCCTGATTTTTATTACACCCAGAGTATCACTCTAAAGGGTTGTCCCCAAAACTGATGAGTGGGACTACTGTCCAAATAAAGCCCTAATTACAAGAGTGTGTGTGTGTGTGTGTGTGTGTGTGTGTGTGTGCGCATGTGTGTGTGTGTGTATAAGTGTATCTATGATGGTGCCCTGCGATGGATTGGCACCCTGTCCTAGGTGTGCTATACCCTACCCACCACTCGCCGCCCCACCCCCTGTCCCCTGGAATAGACTCCGTGACCCTGTAAATGATAAGCGCTATAGAGTAAATTATATTTAATATTCAAAACATCCAAAGAAAACCCCAAAACAAGTTAGATTTTGTTACTAATGTTATATCAGCATGTCTGTTTTGTCATGTCAGAAGGTTGGACACAATTGAAGGTCTATTAACAATGGCAGAAAAAAACCCTAACCAATGTAATTATATTGAGATGGAAAAAACATCAATTCAGTTATAGTGCCTTGCAAAAGTATTCATACTTCTTGAACATTTCCACATTTTGTCACGTAACAGCCACAAACTTGTATGTATTTTAATCGGATTGTATGTGATGAACCAACACAAAGTGGCACATAACTCTGAAGTGGAAGAAAAATGAAAAATGTATTTTTAAGATATTTATAAGTCAAATTAATATCTAATATCACTGACCTCAGAATGATTTTTTTAATTATTAGTTTTACATTTATAACAGCTTGCATTTGAGGTGGTAAAATGTTGACTACTTATTAAACTTATTATTATACTTTGTTTAAGTATAATTTTACAGGTAATTCAGGCTAAACTATTCTCAAATTGTAACAAAATCTAATCAGACACAACCTGAGCTATGTAAGTCAATAATCAGTAAATAGAGACAAATACAGGGATATGACACAAACTGAACAGGCTCGGTGAACAAACTGGTTATCACAGAGCACATACAGGACTTCGCAATAGACAGGAGACCTGATAATCCTTGTATACTGTGTGTGTAATACTGAGTCCAGGTGTGCTTGATCAGTAATCAAATGAACTCCGCACTGTGTGTGAGAACCGATAACGACATAGACCTGCTAACTACAACAAAAACCTGTTGTTTTCAGTCACGTTGGTTGTGTGATTGATGTGTTCTTACCGTCATAAAGAAGCTCATGGATGATAAAAACTGCACCAGGTTTCTATTCAAATGGATGAGAAATACAGAATGTTCCTGCAGTGTCTCCATATTAACAAGGGATACAAGTTGAACCATGTTTTGTAAGACCTTTAATTAAACAACACTTAAGAGTGTAGGACAGAGCTTTAAGCACCAGGGTGTAAAAGTTCTTCCCCTGTAAAATAGTTCATTGATCATTCATTCTTTTATTGTTCCAGTCCATACAGTATTATTCTGGGTTTGATAGATGATCCTGCGCTGCTGTCAATCACTCTAACTGAAGAACAACGCTATTAAAAATGCATTTCAAGTGTTTGTGTATTCTTCAACTCCTTTTTTTTTCTTTTAATCTTACTGAAACTGTTGTAAGAAAAAAAGGGATCTACTATGAATAAAACAGAACTTTGTTTTAGCTGATTGCATCCTAATAAGGAGCCGAGAGTAGTAATGTTTACTTACGGTAATTCAGTAATATATGAACACGATAAGCATATTTGACAGCTGCAACTCCCTTTTCCCTTTTGTAATCACAATAAAAGGTCTCGGGTTAGAGCGCGGCTGGACTCCCTGCATCTCACTTAAGAGACTTTCGGAGTTTTTATGCTGATTATGCTTCCTCCTGCCATCCCTTGTCAGTCAGAGCTGAAAGCTTACGAGCATTTACCGGTGCAATCAATACACGGCCACACACGCTCGCTCGTGATTCAGGTGTGGTTAAGATGATATTAAAGAATATTGAGGCTGGGAGGTTTGACCTGTCAAGGGAACACACTTTCATTTAGCAAACTGCTTCAGTGTGAGTCACGAAACATTTCTTAGGTAATCAAGAAAACTCGAAATAAATGACCGGAGATTGACGTTAAACATCTGCAAAGGCAAGACCACAATCTGCATTCTGTCTCTAATCACAGCAGAGTTAGAAATGTAGCGATGGGTATACCTAAAAAAAAACAGATTTCTGTCGATGTTCTTCGCAAAAACAGCATGGTGAAATTTAAGTTCTGATTCAGCAGAAAAAGTTTAAGTTTCGAATTCTCATTTATAGGGACGTGTACAACAGACACCACAAAATGGGGTTAAACAATGTTAAAAAATTAGATGTTAATCAATATTGCGTAGTTTTCTGTACTCAGATCTGTATTAAACATAATTCATGAAAGGAGTCTCCAGTGTAAATGTTTTAAAATGGATAGAGGAATTTTTAATCCCAGCAAAATCATTTGGTCGTCAAAAAAGTTGTTAAGATTTTGACTTTGCCTCATTACAGATGTTGGGACAATGCTGATATGAGGTTGTTTTTGAAAATTAGGATGACTTGATAGAATGACATCAGAAGAACGCTGGCTACATGACAATGAGATAACATTGAAATAATGCCACTAACACAATGTTGGAAAAACTACTTTAAACACTATCAATATCCAACTGACAGGCAAAGCAGGACTCACTGTGCTGCGTGCTTACCCCTGGACCACTAGGGGGCATGCTGATGTTGTTAGTAAATTACTGTAGCATGAATAACAATGAGTGCCACAACCAAATACTAGACAACAGCAATTTACCAAAATGTTATCATTAGCCTTTTGGCTGCTCTCGTCAAGGGGTCGCCACAGCGGACCATGCGATCTGCCCAGAATTTTGGCACAGGTTTATATGCCGGATGCCCTTCCTGCTGCAACCCTCCAATATTATCCAAGCTTGGGCCAGCACTGCATCCAGTGGCTGGGGTTTGCGCACTGGGTGAGAATCGAACCCAGGTCTTCGCATGGTAGACGAGAAACCTACCACTGAGCCACCAATTTACCAAAATATCACATTTTAATGTGGCCAAAAGAGTGGGAATAACCTGCTCAGCATCTGAGATGTTTTCTGTTAAAGGGGTAAAGGATGCAGTTTGGTTCTGTGACCATAACATAACAGACCATAGCTGTGCTCGGATGTTTTTGTAAATGGATATTAATATGAGTAAAGCCTCAGAATAAAGGTCATAATTACGGTACGTTGTTTTCAGGTTGTATTTGCAACAATTTTATTCTAATTTTGAAAAACAACACCGTTCCGATGGTGGATATCGTTGCATCATTGTGACAACTATTGTATATTACAATGCCCCCTGCTGGGATAACTCAAAGAGAGATCACACAGAGAGGCTGTTAAAGTAGTGAGCCTTTATAGTTGCTATTATGTAAGTAAGAACTGTAATGTTCTTCTGTTTTGGGACATTAAATGAGGGTGTCGTCCTTTAATAAATTAAAACATTATCATGCACATATTGCTGTAAGAGGAATAAAACACTTTCACAGGATGCAGTTACTGAGATATCTTGACTTGTCCCTCTGACCAAGCTTAGGTAAAACAGTGTTGTTCTTTATCAGAGATTGTTTCAATGATGGTTTTATTGTCATTTACAGGGACGTGTACAGCTGACTCACCTCATAATTTAAAAACTAAATGAGTATTGATATTGTGAATTTATATTGTTTAGTTTTCTGTAATTTGACAACAACAGCTAAACTGTTCGAAGTAGTTCTTTGTCTGGGTGTACCATTTCATCCATGTCGGTCCCGTTAGAAAGAAGTTAGTGCTATAAAATTAGATTAGGAAATCATTGCTTTTATCACCATAAGCTTCTATCAACTACTGTGTGATTCAGGCACTATTTGTTTTTATGACATTGTAAATACCAAAGCTAGAAATGATTGGATGCTCACTCTGAGTCTGTTTATTAAAGTATTTCTAAAATGACATGGCTAAAATCTATAACAAATCTCAGAGCACCAGTGGGCCTGGCAATATAATAAGTCAAAAACATGGTAAACAAGTTCCATACCATATAAGCGTATAGCATTCTGACATTTCTTTCTGTCTGTAAGTTTCCTCTGTTGCTGTCGGGGATATGTTGTCCTTGTCAAGTGACCATGTTTTGGAAAGACTAAGCAGTGTTCATGCTGTTCCTTGTTTGCAGTCCCTTCTGTTCTTGACCTTGTTTATCTGTGTTTCTGTCTTTGAATTATGGAGATGCCTATGTCCTGCTGTGAGCTCAACCCTGCTTTGGGTTCTCACTCTGGTCCGCTTCAATAAATATTCTCAACCAATTAGCTCTGGCTCTTGTGCCATTTTTATTTGCACTACATATTGTATACATGGATGTAAGTAATGGTATGGATGCTTTTGAAGGAGGGTTTCATGGCCATGCAGTTGACATTTGGTGAAATTTGGTTTTGTTGGCAGGTGAGAAGATCATTGTGAATTGTTCACTGATTTTCATCCAGAACTGTCTATGCAGAATGCACATGATTCTACCTTTCATGTGTCATTTCAAATAGGCAGTAGTTAGTACTGAATACGTAATGAATCCCACAAGATTTACCCTTCTCTGTAAAGGGCGGTTCTTTTGGCAGATGTGAACAGATATCAGCTGGCCAGGTTTTGGAAAGAATAAGTTGGCTATGGACCAACAAAAAAAAAAAAAAAAAAACACACCAGTGGGCCACTATCAGGAGAATACAATTAAACCATGTTTCAACCCAAATACAATAAAGGACAAATAAATGAAAGACCTTTGCAAAAACAACTTTTTCCAGCCCTGCTCATTGCATTGTCCATCTGAAATCTCATATAAAAAAAAAATCATTAGCCACTCTATCCTGGTCAGGATCACGGTGGCTCTACAGCCCCTCATTAGAACACTGGAACTGTTGCAACCCTTTTTGTTCGTCTCTCAAATCAAAGTAAGATCAGCCTTGTTTGGTGTCAGTGGGAACTGAAGGTCATGAAATAAATCCAAAAGAACAGACACCAGATTCATTGTTTTGAATCCTTAATATTTTACACCCTGTATGGGACACCAGTCCATCACAGGAACCCAATGTATCACATCTAGTAGCAAATTATCTCAGCCAATTCACTTAAAAGAAGTGGAAGAACCTAGAGAACCTATATGGGTGGGTACGGAACACACAAAACTCCTAATACATAGTGATCCAAACTCAGGAACAAACCCTGGTGCTGTAAGGTAACTCCATGTGCCACCATTCCACCAAATCTCCCACATTTCTCACCAGTTTAACCATTACCAATTCCTAACCTGGCTTGTTCACCACAATCCCACTACAGCTCCTGATAACTAAGGTTAAAACGTCAAACCTTGTTTATTCGTTCAAATTGTTTTCCAATTTTTTTGGCTCTTGCACTTTCATCTAACTAACCTTAGACCCAGCCATGTTATTCTGCATTCTACTGTATATCTCCATTAGTGCACTGAAACCTTGGAGTACACCATGCGGTAGCCTTTGTTTTCATCTTGTTTTCTTAAAGTAGTTTCTCAACTATTTACTTTATGAGTTTGTAAACTTGTAGCATTGGTTAATTTTTATATCACTCAGGGTCTTGGTCTCTGTGTTTTGGTCCGCACCCAGGTGCAATTCCTGTGTTTCGCCAGACGAAACAAACCACACCAAGAGGAAAAACAAACCAGAGTTCAACTTAAGTGGATTAAAGCCTGTAGGTATGTAAGCATCCTCACTGCCCAGTTTTTCCAAAAGCATTATAAATCACCCGGGTTAAGGAGATACTCACTCAAACATTCAGCAATGTGTTGTATCTGTGCGGCCATACATCTCTGGTTCATTTTCAATTTGGTGCAGTTGGTTAACAGTTCAAGCACAGTGTAAAGGAGTGAAGCTGAAAATTCTTCCATGTTTCGGTTATTTATTGAAATAAGGGTCGAACAGTTTGATCTTCAATCAAACAACTCATGCAGCCTGAGAACAGCTGCCTCGACCGTTTGTTCTGGTCAACACCTAACCATGACTACTGTGTTCACACACTCCTAAATAATCCATCCTATACCCAGGGGGTAAATGCACCAGAGTTCAATTCAAACACAGAGCAAACTTGATAGAAACCATCAACAATCAAGTTTCAGCACTGCACTCTTCCAGCATATTTGGGAACCAACAGTTATTTCCTAATTTGCTTATTTTCCGGTAACACTCTGCGCTTTACCAAAACAGTCCTAACGGCCCATTACCTCGCTTCTCCTCTTTCGTCTGCCAAAGCCAGTGTGACTGTATACTTTCCAAATCTACTTTACTGCAGAGACGAACAGCGCAACAACCCGTGCAATGCATGCTGCCGCAAAAGTAAAGAAAATAAACCAGACTTTTTTTTTAGTTCAACTATAACAAAATGTATTTTACTCTTCTACTGTTATGATATACTTTAAAATAAAATTAATATGCTCTAGCATCCATTATACATTACACAAAATAAAAATAAATCCAAGTCCTGCTATGTTCTTCATTTGTATGCATGCATGTCTGGTGTCCACTTTCATCTGTACGTATTCATAATGCATAAACCGTTCTATGGTTGAATTTCAAATCATAACGTTTTCCGGACGCCCCAGCTCCACATGGCTCCTATTCGGATTTGCCTCGGTAAAGACGTAGCCCCATAAAGAGATTACATGCCAAAAAAGAAGAATGTTTCAGCGGGTGGCTGAGATCAGGCAAGCAAATGAGTTTAAAGAAAATTGCAACCAGAGCTGTAATACATAAATCTAGGATTTCTCCCAAGCTGGGAGTGGATGCCTGTAGGTGAGATCAAGGAGTTCGTCAGGTGCCTCTGCATCCTGGCGTTGAAGAGGGGAAAAGTTGCAGCTTTAGGCTTTTTTGCATATTTATGCCACTTATAGCTCCTCTGAGACTCACAATAGATCCAGAGACCTGACAGCGAAAACCGGGATTTCTGCATCACGTGTCTCCGGGCCTGTCTCTTTCCTGATGTATCTCTCAACACAACTTGCACAAATTGCCTCATCGATCAAAGCCTCCAGGTAGAGAAATGTAGATCTTGACAAGACACGAGACACGTTCCGAACACCATCTGCACGATCACGGGTTATGTCCTCGGAGACAGAATTTACATGCCGGCACTGAGTAACAACAATCAGAACGGCGTTGATCTCTGCGTTCCTCTTTTGCACCCGCTCAGACTCACTTGGCAGATGATTGGACTGCATAGGTTTCATGTATATATTAGCATATTATGCAAAAAAAAGGGTATGGATTTTAATGGGTCAGGAAGTTTGGATTAATTTTATATAACAGCATTAATATTAATGCACTCATTTTAATACATTATTGTATCTGTGGTAAGAGCACATTCACGGTGGACGGTTACAGAATCAAAAACGACATGGTGTTTCTGTGTCGTTTGTCGTATGTTTATGCTGTATGTAGAGATGCTATGTCCTTTTTAATACGTACGAAAGGAGTCTCCAGTGTGAGTTATGTGTAACTAGGGGTGGGCGATATAACCAAAATCTTCTATCACGGTAGAAGCAATTTTCTACCTCGATAACGATATATA
>JAQMYL010000023.1:1559863-1570408 GCA_030014365.1 Clarias pachynema | reverse complement strand
AGTGCGCTCGCGAGGTCAACTCTGTTCATGAACACCACCACGGCTTTGTTCATCCGGGAGGCAGAGTAGATGTTCTCGCACCCCACCTGCTCCCCCACCGCTAGTAACACGTCTTCAATCGGCACACCATCCTCCGGCACACACCTGGCGCCATGCCGGAGAGACAAAGTCTCCACACCGGCCTCAGAGGCCATGGTGCCTGCTCACTCTCTCTCACTTTAGATTTTTATTTAAACTAAAAACATTTACTGATTGAATAAATTAATAAATAAACAAACAGTCTCCGAAAAACTTGGCAGGACGCCAGACAGCCTTCTGCACGTTCACTCACACCCAGCGCATGCGCAGAGAGAGAGAGAGACAGACAGACAGACAGAGAGAATAGGAAATATAGAATTTTAACTTTTAATTAAAAGAATTTTAAATTTAAAAAAATCCTTAAAAATCCTCATAGCGTCAAATTTAATTATTATACCAAAGTGAAAACACTAATTATCACACTATTAGACAAAATACTCTTTTTTCTTTAGTGCAGAAGATGAAGAAGTGAGAGAAAAACACATCAAAACATCACCTAATGATGAAAACCGTCCAAGGTGAGGAAAAGCCGACTGCACTGCACAAAAACAAGGACTTCATTTCAAACCAAAAACATCAGCCTACACGCAGACTAATAAACACTCTGCGTCAACAGACGTCTAGGCCAGACAGGGTCAGTCCATTCATCGACCTGTGTTGGCCTGAATTTAGACGTTTTGTGACGTGACCTCAGATCTCCAAACTTTACATGGGAGAGAGAACACATACTGTAACATCTTACCTTTAAAAGACATATATGGGGTACGACATGTTATGCTACATTCACATTACAAGCCTCGTTGTTTGATTCTGATTTTTTGGTCAGATCGGATTTGGATGTGCGCCATCTGGGTTAATTTACTAATTTGCTTCAAACTATGGATGCAATTTTAGCAAAACCATGTTTGGAGTTTTCCTCTGGAGGACAGCGAGCAGTTAGTACCCTGTATTTATCGAGGTCTAGAAGAAGAAAATCAGATTGCTTTAGCTGTTTTAGCAGCTGTTGCTAGCACTGATATAAAATCCACGCGCTGCTAGAACGCACTGCGCACATGCAGAAGCAAAAACCTCACATGAATTCTGATCTACCCATATATATGTCACATGACCAAGTATCAGATCTAGGACCACATATGAAAGGGACTCCGCTCTGACAAACATCAGATTTGTGCTTTCAGACAGCCTTAAGATCTGTGTCAAATTAGGGTAAAGAAATCTGATTTGTGTCAGTTGTTTTAGGCTGTTAATGTGAACGTAACCATAAATCAGAAGACATTAGACATTTACATTAGTATTTCTCCATACTCCGTCTCACGGTGATGCAAATTAACTCTAATTCTCTGGCTAATGTTAACCTAACAATGATATTAATGTTTGCTGGTCCAACAGAAATAATAATGCGGTTAATAATAATTAATGCGGTTGTGAGTGTATCATAATTTTTTGCTTTATAAAAAAAGTAATATAAAAAAAATTACTTTTCAACTCTGTAAAGGAAAACTAAATTCATGCTAGGCCATGCAGGTTTGAAAATCACTGCTTACAATGATTTCAATGTTCAAACTAAAATTCTGTAAATCACTGACAGTCTTTAGAATTTGTTATTTGCATTACAAAGAGAACAAACGCCTGAATGTCTGATATACAGCTAGAAAGAAAGGTCTTTTGGACTAATTTAAAATGTAATTTAAAATGTAAATGAAACTTTAAGTTTAGTTTTTAATTTATGACCCAGCCTACTCCTGACCTTACATATCATACCTCCTTTGCCTGGTTACAAGACCTCTCGTGTTGTTTCCAGAGACATTAGGATGGAGATGCACCTGATGTTGTTCCATGGCTTTTGCTTTGTATAATCTCCTCCATTGAAGGTCAACTGTCAGTTTTGTTAAGTAGACGCTTATACAGGGACTGCCAGCAGCCTTTAGAGGAAGAGTCAGTGCCAAACAACTTGATGGTACTCCCTCTAAAATGTATGCATGGCACACCTTTCCACAGAGTGCTTTTATCCCAGTTGATTTAAAAGGACTGGGATCTGGAATAGTAAAGCACACACTGCTTGTCCTCGTTCCATTCCTCCACTTCGGCTTGACATTCAGAGCTAGAAAGTTCTAACGAAGTCCGGCTGTCCATTATGCACATGGAGACCATTCATTTCGGAAAAGTCAATAGTCTCCTGACAGCACCGTGTCTCCAGTGCGAACAGGTTTAAAAGATGCCCTGACGTGAACCAGGTCCTTCCACCCACGGCTTTTACAAAATGTAAAAGACACAAATGCAAATTAGCCAACAAGAAAAGCTTTTATGATGGAAAAGTTATTTAAAAATCCTCTACTAGCCACGTCCCAGCAGGTCTGCCAGATACACAGTATGGCCAAAAGTATGTGAACATGATAATCACACCATATGGTGCTCTTTCTCAAACTGTTACTACAAAGTTCTAAACACACAATTACCGAGAATAACTTCACATGCTGCAGAATGAGATTTCATCTCACAGGAGCTGAGAGACCTACTCCTGTTCTAGTATCACAATGCCCTGCTGCACAGATCGAGCTTAACAAAGACACATTTTCCCAAGATTGATTTGGACGAACTCCAGTGGCCCAAGCTCTGACCTCAACCTGCCTATGGGATAAACTAAAGTGCTGACTCCACACCAGGCCTCCTCGCTGGACATTAGAGCCTGACCTTGTACCTGAATGAACACAAATCTCAACAGCTACACTCTGAGATCTAGTGGAAAGTCTTCCCAAAAGAGTGGAGGCTGTTACATCAGCAAAATCTGCACCAACTCAATGTTCATGTGCAAGGTTTTTTGAGATTGGGTTCATACTGTATCAGTGTGATGGTTTTGGTTTTATTTTGATATACACCCACTCACAAAAGCGAGTACACTCCTCTAATTTCAGCAAACATTTTAGTACATTTTCTTAAAGGACAGTGCTATAGAACTGAAACTTGGATGTATTTTAGAGTAGCAGCTTGTATAACAGTATAGATTTACTGTCCTCTGAAAATAACTCAACATACAGCCATTATTGTCAAAATAGCTGGCAACAAAAGTGAGTACGCCCTAAGTGATAATAGCTGTACATCTTTAACCATGCAAAGTCACATGTTAATATTCATCATGTACATGTGTTTATCAGTGGCCGAGTATGTCTCCAGATCTGAACCCTATTAAGCATCTGTGGGGCAACCTCAAGGGAAGGTGCGCCATGCGTCTGATATCCAGCAGCTCTATGATATCATTATGGAAGAGTGGAAGAGAATCCCAGCAACAACATGTGCAGCTCTGGTGAAGTCAATGTCCAGGAGGGTTAAGGCCATGATAGATAACAATGGTGCTCACACAGAATACTGACACTTTGGACACAGTTTTGACATGTTCACTCAGGGTGTACTCATTTTTGTTGGCAGTTATTTAGACAATAAAGTCTGCATGTTGAGTTATTGTTAGAGGACAGTGAATCTGTACTGCTATACAAACTGCACATTGACTATTCTAAAGTATATCCAAGTTTCATTTCTATAGTATTGTCCCCTAAGAACATATACAAAAAGTGGTTACTAAAATGTAAGGGGTGTACTCACTTTTGTGAGATACTGTATATCCACGAGCTCAAGAAATCCTTCCATTACTCAAACACTGGCAATTAAAAGGTGTGAGATCCACCAGCTCAGCTTCTTGCAGTTTTATTAGAAACAGATGCTTATCAAACCCCATTCCAGCAGCTTTCCTCAATAATGAGCTCCCAGTTTGTTCCCAAGTGATAGACCTGTTTTAGAGCAGTCTCTGAGTGTTTTGTAAATAAAAAAGGTCATTATTCTGAACCTGATATCCACTAGGCCCAGTTCCTCTTTCAGGGGCCATTCCTGGGTCCCCTGTGGAAGGTACAATATGGCTGTTTGATCCCAGTGTTGGCTCAACCCAAAATAGTAACAATAAAAAAAGTCACAATTGCTCTTAGTACAAGTCCTGCATGTGGTTGTAGCACATTTATCTGTGCTGGAGAGTGAAAGCAACCAAATTATAAGAAGCTGAATCTCATCTGAGGTACCAATCATTTTGCCCCCCCCCCTAGTTTGGTTTCTTCTGTTCCCCCTAAAACCATTGACCCCTCTTTTTCCCACCTTAGATTCCCAGCTAAATTTAAACATCACACTACTTGAACATGCCAGGTCTATAAAGCAAACTTTATATTAAACGCATATTCTGATAAATCTCGAAAGACTCAAATGATATTCTTACTGTATGTCCTCAGCATAATTAATAAAAACTGAAACATGAATGTCCTTGGAAACTGAAAAGATGCTAGTCTCCCAGGAGTTCAGTGACTATATAGTGCAGCTGACCTGATAGTCGACATCCTTGTCTGATTCCTCACTGGATGGTGATTGGCCAGTTAAGACCAGCTCTAGTTTATTACTTGCATGAAATACCTAACAGCAGCACCCAATCGTGCCGATCGTCCTCAATCGAAAGATTGAAATAGTGAAAATTATCAAAAGCATTGATCTTCTTAAAAATACAGCCATGTCAGAAACATTACATAAATCCACATACTCTCTTAGTCATAGTTTTAAGTGAGTGAAAGAGAGAGAGACAGAGAGAGAATCAGAGGCACAGACTCCCAACCCTGGTTTCTCCTGCTGGTTCCCGCAGAAACCTCTTTTCAAAAAAGCCACTGTATAAAGACACGTGTTCACTCTCAGCATCAGGATGCTCACCAAGCGTGGTAGCGGATATTTATTTATACACTTGCAGAAGATTTGCTTATAATTATTTGTAAATGAGGCCACATAATTATGGATTACACTCATTACAATTACTGCAATTACTACTGTATGAGTAGCGATTGCCTCGAAATTATAATAATTATTTTATTTATATTATTAAGAATTCATCTGAATAAAATATCAAGTAAAGTAGAGCATACGGCCGGAAGTCATGTATAATATGTCATGTGTAAGTGTTTTTCTTTTTCATTTATTTTTGTTATACAGTAGGCTTCCCCATTTCTTTGAGTTCATCCTCTATGAAGCTTCCCCTCTTTCTTTGTATTTCTTTAGAACATGCACATGGATCATGCCCTTTGGTGTAGTAGAGGACATTATGGTGTAGTAACCGGTATACATGACATGTGTATGTGCTCAGAGCATTCGACTAAGGACCCTTGTGAATAAAACAAAAAACTTCCAACACTCCTTCATGTATGAGTGATTGTATCTCACTTGAGCGACATTCATCAAATGTTAACCCTAACAATAATAAAATTACATTGACCAGATAGTGATGCGCAATTCTAATACAGCATTTTTATTTATTACTTTTGAGTTTATTTAACAAAATACTTAACAAAAAGTTGCATCAACAAAGCTCAGATTCACTTTACTGAACAATACACATTTCACATTTCATGTACATTTTTGTTTCTCTGCTATTTTTCCAATAATTCATAATAAGTCGCATCCATAATTCACTTCCTTGTTTTCCTTCTTTTCATGGTGTGTTGAGTTATGAAGTGTGGAGTGTTAACCTGAGAGCCAGCAGCTGTAGAGAGAAAGGTCAGACCCAGATAATGAATTAGAATGAGTTATTTACCTGGTTCACAGGGTAAATGTGGCTTTTTTCTCTCTCGTTTTTTTTTTTTTTTTTTTTTTAAAGATTTACATTCGTTAACTGAATGGTGTAGCAGCTTAAGGCTTTGATCTCTGGTCTGGTTTCTGTTGTGTGTGGAGTTTGTTCATGTTTTGTCCCTGTGCTTGGTATGTTTACTTGGGATACTCTGGTTTCCTCCAACAATCCAGGTGTGTTTTAGGCTGATTAGTGTCTCCAAATTGTCCATAGTTTATAGTGTTGAGTGTGTGTGCACATGCCCTGGGTCCTGTACCTCATCCAGGGTGTACCACACCCCACTGTAATTGGCTCCAGACCCCCTGCAACCCTGCACAGGATAAGACGAATTGAGATCCTGACAGGGATGCAGCTAGGAAGCAGTATGAACTTGATAAATGCACATATTTTGACTCCGTCCTTGCTGGGTTCTTCGATATTTTTAGGATGCAGTGGAACTTCACAGTCAAAAAACACATAAAGAAAACTTCACCATAAAACTGTAAAAGTTTACACACACCTGCAACTGCTGTACTGTACACATTACTGTGAATAAAAGAAACAACACCGTATCAGAGCAAGAACATCCGTATAACCCTGTGATTTACTGTATGTCTCAAAGTTGTGCTGTTATAGGAAATTAATCAACACCCTCTGATGTGCTATAAGGATATATATTATATTGAAATGAGCAGATACTGATGCTCTTACAATGAAAAAAAAATAGCTTTTCAATATTTTATTTATTATGTTCCTGCCAGAAGCGTTTTACGACGTGATTGATGGTCTCAATTGTTTCCTGAGAGCGAATGTCATGCCTTCCTTCCTTCAGATGCAGATGATGCCCTGAGAATAAGCTGAAAACCGCCGAGACTAAACAGCGTGCGCTCCTCCTTTCGCTCCAAACCAAATGTATCGGAACTTTCTTCCCAAGGCGTAAATATGCTAGTAAACTCGTCAAGTGATCGGTTACCACTTTCATTTCTCTTCATTTCCTATCTCACTTTTTTTTTTTTTTTTTGTGAATGTGTGTCATGACAACTCGCAGTGTGAAACTCCGCCGCAGTCCCCTGTGGATTCCGCTCATTTTCTGTTGACATCCTTCTCATCTTCTGTTCAATTTCCGCTGAGAGAGGTCGAACACTTCACTCTTCAACATGTTCATAACTCACGACAATTCTAAACATACAAATTAAAAATGAAGACAAATTGAGAAAAAAAATGAATTCTAGTTCAAGGTACTGTAATATAAAGTGAGAAGTGGTGCGCTGCTGCAGATGGATAAATGGACGAAGAAATTATCAATGAATAGACCAGAAATAGACAAGAGAGTGAGTTAAAGAGGGAGAATAAATAAAATAAATTAGAAGGAAAGTAATTTATTTAAATAAAAAGTAAGCAAGAAGGAAAAAAGAAGAGAGGTGAATAAATAAGGAGAAAATAGAAATATAAAGAATCTAAGGGAATATAAAGGTTAAGAGAAAGAAAGAACTAAATAGAAAAATAAAACCAGACAGACAGACAGACAGACAGATATATAGATAGATAAGTAGATAGATAGATAGATAGATAGATACTGTAGATAGATAGATAGATAGATAGATAGATAGATAGATAGATAGATAAAAATATTTCATGCAAAGAAAGCATAAATCACAAAGAAAACACAAGTATCCAAGAAAGAAAGAAAGGAAGTGGGATGACAGGGAAGGTCACGGCCCGTGCTGATTTGCACATTGTCCTTCAGAAACACAAATCTCTCTCCATCAGTTTAAGATGTTGTTCCAGTCGGTCGGGAGAAACGCACAGATCAATCACGCTGCACTGGAATTTCATCAGGCTTTCTTCGGCCCTTCTCCAATATACGGAAGCTTATCCATCCATCATCCCGAGTTTTACACATCCGTGTTTAAACAAATCTGGAAATGCATCGATTATTATCCACAGGGAGGAGAGTCGATGGATCTGTAACACCACTGAATACTCATCCGTCTTTTTCTGGAGGTCTGACTCTGAACTCGAGCAAATCATGTTTGTCTAAACTTCTTTATCTCATTATTCCCGATGATAATTCCAAGATATCATTATTCCTAATGATGATTCCCAAAGCGTTATTTTTCCCAGTGACATTGTTGATATATCCATTAACCAAAAATTCTGACATAACATTATTACCAGTCATGATCCCAATATATCATTATTCCAAGTGATAAATCCAACATATCATTATTCCAAATTATGATTTCAACATGCCATTATTCCTGATGATAATTCTGACATACTGTTATTCCCAGTGAGGATTCTGGCATTGGGTCACTCTTAAAGATTTCCGTGCCTTATTTCTGATGATAACTCCAGCATATCATTATTTCTAATGATCATTCCCAGCTGTTATTTTTCTCAGTGATAATTCTGACATATTTTTATCCTCAGTGAGCATTCTGGCATCCCGTCATACTTAAATATTGCCTTATTCATAATGATAATTCCAACACATCTGTATTCCAACGTACAGTATCATTATTCAAAATTATGATTTCAACATGCCATTATTCCTGATGATTATTCTTACATATTGTTATTCCCGATGAGGATTTTGGCATGCCATCACACTTAAATATTACAGTACCTTATTCCTGATGATATCTCCAGCATATCATTATTCCAAATGATTATTCCCTAACTGTTATTTTTCCCAATGATCACCAGCTCCAAAACATCATTACCTCCAGGTACTGTAGGATAACAAAATATCATTATTTCTGATGATAATTCCATCCTATCTAAATGATGATTCTGATATAATTTTTTTTCTAATTAAAAAAATCTTTATTACTAATGAGGATTTCAACATAATGATGATAAATTTTTTTTTTGCATTCCTGATGAAGTTTGCACATATAGTTGTTTTTTTCCCCTAATGATGGTTCCAACAGATTATTGACCGTGATGATTCTGAGATTTCGTCACACTTAATTGATGATGATTTCAGCATATCATTATACCCTACAATCATCCAGACATCTAATTAAGATTTTGACAAACCATTCCCCATGATTATTCCCACATAAAATATGCTTACACACAAACACCATTCCAAAATATTGATATTCCTGACTATATAGTATTTTGTACCCATCATTAAACCTGATGAGGATTTTAACATTGCACTATTCCCTACAATGATCCCAACACATTATTTCCCATGATGATATGGCATATTATTTTATACCTATTTTTATATAACTAAAAATTATTTATACTTGACAATAATAATCCAAAATATCTTTATTTCCAAAAATGACTAACACATCATTCCCAAAAGTGACAATTCCAGCATTTCCTTATTCTTGAGACAGGCATGGTAATATTTGTGGCAATAATTTTGCCATAACAGTATTCCTGATGATGATACAGACATCTGTAGGAATGGGAAACAAGTTAGAAAGAAAATTAATTACATTTTAAATTTTTTTTTAAATTCAAAATTTCAAACGTATCATTTATTTCTCTGTCTTTCCACACTCCTTTTTTTTTTGTAATATCAGAAATTAAATTTAGAATGTTTTTATTCTAATGAAATTTGGAGATTGATGAGTTTATCCTGTTTAATCAGAGACAAATTTCCGAGGAAGGATTTCGGTCCCACGCCCTGCATGTCAGGCTAATTGTGAAATTTTTAGCCTGTGTTGAAGAATGTGTTTTCACGCTGAGAGAAATTATGCTGATTTTGTTGTGCTTTTGTTTTGCTTGCTCCGGGTCTCCTTCCTGCGTCTCGTATGAAGCATGGCGTGTCGGCGTGTTTACTAATGACGGATAGGGGATGGCTCTCGGCTCTTTGGAGAGCGGGAAGAGGAATCAGGTGCACAAAACTCTGGCACGGTTAAACCCAGGGGCCACCAGGAGAGGAAACGAGGAGAAGACCGGGCTACAAATTAATATGTTCACATGGGAGACGGAGAGACCGGAGTCATTTTTCCTGCCTGCTGTCGCATCACGATGCACAAATCCCCAGCGTCCTCTTCACAGGAACGCTGCGGTGGAAGAGATTCCAGATGCACAGGAACAGAATCTCTCACTGCGCTACACCACGCTAGCAACAAAACACAGATTAGCTTAAAAAAATATCACTCCAAAAAATAATTCCTCTAAAGATTCACCAGGAAAGATGCTAATACGGACTCCTGAGTTCTTGTAGGAGTGTTTGTTGTCCTGAGATCGATTTCCTGTCGTACACGAGTGTTTATTACATCAGAAACTCAATTCAACTCTGGTAAAGTTATCTACAGATTACCAGGCTTTTTGCTCTCCTTTCATGTTCTATCACAAAGAAAGACAGATTAATTCAGAAGAATAAAAGCTAAAAATGTATTTTTAAAAATAAGAAATAAATGAATGAATGCATAAAATAGACACTAAACAATAATACAAAACACTAACAAATACATATAAAAGGTAAAAAAAAAAAAAGGTGCAGTTAACAAAGAAAAAAAGGGAGAAAAAGAAGGAAAGAAAGAAATTGATACAGAAAATAGACTGAAAAAATTAAGATTTAGGAAAGTAAAATGGGACAGAGATATTAAAAGTATGCTACAATAATTATAATAATTGTATTTAATAATCATTTTTAATACACTAATGAATATAATAATCCATAAAATTGACATAAAATGAGCAAAAATAAATTAATGTAAGCAAATAATGCTGCAGAAAAAAACTGAAAAGAAATAAAAATAAGAAAGAAAGGATTATTTTTAAACAATAAATAAAACAAATGATCCATAAATAAAAGCTAAAGTTATATATAATGTTATATTACTTTAGTTCTTTTTCACATATATATACAG
>JAQMYL010000023.1:1534545-1551287 GCA_030014365.1 Clarias pachynema | reverse complement strand
TTGAGTGAACTCAAAATTGCTTTGCAGCCGGTTGCCTTAACTTTTTAAGTTAAGTCAACTTTTTATTTTTTACAGTGCATGATCTAATGTGTATTTCACATAAATGGAAGGAGTCTCCAGTGCCAGCACTTTGTAACACTCCACAGCATTCCACAGCATTAAATGCAATCACAAATGGATAAAAAGCATGACATACGTAGACTTAAAAGTGATCATTCTTGGGAAATTGCTGCCGTTATATAATAAATAGAGTGTGTCACATGTGGTTATTGGAAAATAATCAACTTGAAGGTTATACTGTAACATTCTCTCTCCACCCTGTCTGTGGATAGTTACTGTGTTTTATTGCCTGTACTGTATGATATCATGAATACATCACATCACTTGAGAATGATGGCTCATCCATCCTGAGATCACTGTTTTCATTTTAATTTTTAAGGGGAGGAGCTAAAAAGCAAGTAGGAGCAATTTAGGGTTTCAGGAGGAAAGAAGTGTGTTTGGTGTTCATGAGAATAAATCCAGAACCGCTGAATGCTTTATGTAGGACAATCACTCAAACCCTTTTGGGATGATAATATCTTTATCTCTAAATGACAAATATGATTTGCATGGAATAGAAAATAACACAATCTCCTTCAAAGGAAAAGTCAGAGTGTATCTGTACATCTCTCTCTCTCTCACACACACACACACACACACACACACACATACACACGCAATGATGAACAGCACTTACATGGACGAATAAGGGTGAATATTACGTAGATCTGGAACCTTTAGACTTGAGTGTTGGTGCGACTTTATTAAGCCGAGAGTGTTTGAGGTTTATTCACAGATCCGACTTGCTAGAGGACGAGCGGAGCGACATGCTTCATTAAATGTGAATTAAAACTTTAGTAGAACACTCAAATAGCATGGCGGCTTGTCTGTGTAAGTGTGTGAGTGTGTCTGTGTGTTTGTACTGTAGGTGTGTGTTGAGAGAGAGAGTGAGAGAGCACATCTCCCCAAGCTCACTTCAAATGCCTAACACATTGAAGTTGGAACTCAGCAGGTGGAGAGTTGGAGATGAGAGGCGTGAACTCCGTGCCCCTGTGCCAGTGAAGCAGAGGAAGCTGGCAGAGTTTTAATTCCCCAGCGGTGTGACTCTGACCCTGGAGAGATGGAGGGATAGATAGAGAGAGGGAGCGAAAGAGAAAGGGTGAGAGAAGAGAGCCGCCTCTGAAACCCAGGAACAGCTGGGCTCGCCATCTGCCCGCTCTTTAGGCTGGATACCTGTGCGTGAGCCTGTGCCTTTTCCGATTTTGCGGTGGGAACAGAGAGGAAGGATTTTGGCCTCTGGGGTTCCAGCGCTGCCGAGCTTAAACAGGCACTGATCGATCACAGCTCTGGGTTAAAGCAGAAACACACACACACACACACACACACACACACACACACACACACACAAAGCATGAGGAGAAAAGAGGATGTGCATGAAGAAATGCCTAAATGCCCAGATGCATCACTGGGATAGATTAAGTAATGATTTGCAGCACTGCTGCGATGTTTAAATAGATGCACAAATAATATACAGTAACAAAAAATTCTTCACTCGTCTCACCTGTATGCATCTTTATTAAGGACAAACGAAAAAGGATAAATGTACTACATTAGGCTTTAATCCTTTCTGAGGAAAGCAGCTCACTGAACTATAAATACAGCTCTGTTAATGGACACGAGCTTCTCCGTCTCAGGATCAACCAAGTGTTTATTTAATTGCTTTGTTTTTTTTTTTTTTTTATCACTTTTGGATCATTAAATGGATTAGAAATTAACCAAACAAACAAACAAACAAAATATTTAGCGCGGAGGATGGTTAATTACAAGTCAAATCATTAAAGAGTCAAGCACAGATCAATAATTAAAGAAACTAATAATAAATTTCCATCCATCCATCCATCCATCCATTGTTATTCAGCTGTTTGTTTGTGCCTGTAATATTTCCTCTGTAATTTTTTTTGGTTTTGCTCAGAGAATCCATCACTCCTCCAGAGCTTTAAATGATTTTTTGCTGATCATTTTACCTAGCCGTTTTTCTTACTCTCCCTCCCTCTCCCTCTCTCGTAACCAGATGAATAAATAAATAAATCCCCACCTGTTCTTGTGAGATGATCCACAAACGACTAATCGCCATTCATCAAAAGTCGCTGTGTCATTACTCGCCCAAATGAGATGCTGCTAATTGCAATAAATTACAGCTGTGTTGGACACATTAGTGCAGCTCCAGTGAACACAGAAGACCAGTGTGTGTGTGAGTGTGTGTGTGTGGGAGAGAGAGAGAGAGAGAGAGAGATTGAGAGAGAGAGAGAGAGAGAGTGTGAAGACGTATTTGTGAACAAACTAAAGCCGTAACTTTTAAATTTTAAGTTTTATGCAGGTGTTTTATGACGTCGTCAGGGCAGAGGAGTTTACGCTTCACGTTATCGGTCACTTCACAACTTCAGGAGAGAGAGAGAGATAAAAGACCGGCTGGTGAGGGAATGACTGTTTATAGCTGCTGTAACATAAGAATCATGTGGAACGCTGTGCAAGTGTGATTTATTTGTTTATATGACCTTACAATCTCTTTAGTTACACACTCATCTGAATAATATTTACAAATTTACAAATAAAAACACATTAAGTAAATATTTCTCAAAACTAACGTTTAACATTAATGTAATTAATGTAACAATAACATTAATAGTGCATTCTGGGTCATAAGAATTCATTAATAGGTCTTGAATTGTATTTTATTGATTACAATTTAAGTAAAAAAGGTAAAATAAAATAAAGGAAAATATAAATATATATTTTAAAATATTTCAAATAGAATTAAAATTTCTAAAATGGAAATTTATGTTAAATTTCTAAAAATGGATTTAAGAATATTGTATACTAAATTTTTATACTTTAATTGTCTAAGCCTTATTTTTCTTTCTTAATATTTATACCATAACTTAATTTTAAAATTCTTACTATTGTTTTTCCTCCTAATTTTTCCGTCCTCTAATGCATTTCTTTTTTCTACTTCTTGCACTTTTTTTCTTTCATGCACAAACTTTCCTAACTAGCACTACTGAAGCAGCGAGTTCGGGTCTCCTGGATGGCGACAGAACCGCGACGGCAGCCTGATGACTGTTCTGTCTCCCAGAGCTTGAAATTTTATATTGTTATATGACTTTTTATGGCAGTGTAGCTGAATTTCAGTGATCTTTGGCTGTGTTGGCTCAACACGGTGAAGAGGATCAGTGAAGCATGGCTGAGAGAGGGACGGAGAAAGAGAAGTCCATTCGGTGGAGATTTCAGCTCAGTGACATCATCAGCGAGAGAATAAACCGACACAGATGCGTGGAAGCTGTGTGTGAAACTACACAGAACAGAAGCTAAAATCAAATCTACGCTCACTAGTTTTTATTCTCTAAAAAAAACTTTAGATTCCTTCAGTTTTCATTGGTGGAAAAGAGCAAAGACTGTAAGGCATAAACACACAGAACTGAGGCATATGTTAAAAAAAATAATAGATTTGTTGTATAATATAATATAAATTTCCCACTTGCCATGGCTCTAACTGGGTCTGACATCATTAGAATGTCATAGCAACAAAGTGCTAACGTCAGGGGCAAGGTGAAATGTAAATATGTAAAGTTGTAAAATGTCCGCTATGTAAAGTCACAGGACAGCTGATAGTTTAGTTACTTACAACTAGCTCTGTTACTTACAAAATGCACTGTGAGGGTCTACAGATCTCTACAGAGAGACCTGTGATAACCGATTCAGACATACAGGTGGGACTCCTTGAAGTCAGGCAACTATAGCTGCCTATAAGGAGGACGGAAATGATTTGTACAGACGTATGGAAACAGACACCAATCAGGCTTAACACTAACACCACCAGGTTCATCAGGTGAATTGAATAACATTATTACTGTAATTATACACCAGTAACCTGGTGACAGGATCATGGGCACCCAAGGCTTAGCCACGCCCATGTGGACCAAAGTCCAGCCCGTCAGGTCCAAACATCCACAGAAAACCCAATGTAGCAGACATCACAAAAAAGTTAATGTTGGCCATGACAGAAGGGCATGAGAACTGCCAGTGCACCATGTCCCACTGGGCACAGGACTCAGCTGGCAAACAGCCCAAGGCTTCCGACCCGGCCTCCAAACTCCCCAGATTCCAATCCAATCAAGCCCCCATGAGATGCACTGGACAAACAAGTCCCACAGCACCCAAAGGATAGCAAGTTTTGCAATTAAAGAGCTGTAGTTTTGCCATTAATTTTTTTTAAGCATGCACAAAAACATCACCTCTACAGGTCACCCTGACACACTGAGCTTTGTGACTAATCACACTTTCTGAATTTGTAGCAAAAATCATGAAAGTGGGATCTGGGCTTAAGGCAATAAGATAATTCCCAACTGCTCAAATAAAGATTATCACAAATGAGCTAATTTATGCTAATTAATGTCACGGTGATCAAGTTGGTGACTGTGCCACACCATAGACACATAGTGGAACCATCTGGTCCACACAGGGCACAGGTTTTTGTTCTCATTCTAAGGAAACTACTGTACCTGACATATAGCACCCTAGGGTGACCTACTAAAGTGCCATAAGGTGCACTGTGTGTGTGATCATTTGGTTCAAGGGTCATTTGGTACACTAATCATTTGGCCCACTAATGTGGTACACTGACCAATTGGTACTCAATTTCTGGAATTTCCTTTGGGATTAATAAAGTCTATATAAAATAAAGTCCTAAAGTATCCCAAGTATGTATAGTATATCCATCTATCTATCCATCTATTTGGTACACTGATCATGAGACCCTTCAAAGAGGCTCAGAGGTATAAGAATATTTAAATCATTATAATGTTTTATTTATTTATTTATTTATTTTATTACATCTGTCATATAAGCTCTCCATTGCAAGAGTGGTTACTATGGAAGTGCTAACATACAAAAACAAGCCCATTATTATAAACCTGTCAATTACCTATACAATTATACTGTACTGTACATTACTGTATAAAAATAACACACACCTTCTGACCAATTAGATTTGAGCATTCAACTTTCATGCGCTATAAATACTTTTAATAAACTGAAAAAAAAAAAAAGAAATAAAAGAAAAATATATAACTACTCAGCTGTACATCACAACATCTGGAATTCGATAACCTTTACATCTTGGTTCTTTTTTCACGTGTACTGAGACCTACCTGTGATCTTTGATTTACAATTCCTAAGTTCCTGATTTATAAATAAACTTGTCTCTGGGGGTCTGATTATAAGGAAGAAAAATAAATACAGTCAGTATAAATTCAGTATAAACCAGATATAGACACTCAGGTGTAGCTGAGAAATATTTTATTTATTTGTATATGAGTTTTTATGAGACGGACATTAGAGATAAAGTGAAGTGGAGCTGAAACTTTAGAGGAAGAGGCAGAGACATTTCCAGAAATCGTGTAAAGTATGTCATGGATGAACTATTTATATGTCACTTATCTTTTGCTCGTGTTAAACCTTCGAGTCCTGACAGGAAGCCGGGGTAATGCGCTTATACAGTACATACTGTAGTGAAGACTGTCAGGGACTGTGTTTAACGTTTTAATGTTTTTATTACTGAAAACAGATGCAAAGTCCTTAAACACTATCTTTACTCTAATTATTATAAGCACTGTGAGTGTTTTCTTATGGGCTGATAGGAAATTAAAAATAAGACTAATCCAAGTAAGACTAATCTTTATTACCAGTGAGAATGATTTATATTATGAGCTGAAAGCTGAGCTTGTTTGCTTGATGAAGTCCAGAATACAAACCTGCAACTTCAGCTAAAGGAAAAAAAAAAAGGAAAAAAAGCAGAGAAATTTTAAGAATGTCATGGACAAACTATTTAAATGTTGCTCGTGTTAAACCTCTGAGTCCTGACGGGAAGCACAGGTAATGCGCTTAAACGTTTATGCTGCGTTCTCACAAACAGAAATACATCAGAAGAGACGGGATTTGCTGTCATCGCTAATCATATTGACGTAATGAGGCACCAAGAAACCCATACACCAAAAAAACCCACTGGGCCTCAGACTCAAAGCTGCGCGCCACATCATTTAGTATTTATTAGTATTTCTTAATGCCCTTTGCACTTGGCGATGTGTGACCAGCGCTCTTTAAAGCTTCATCTCTCAAGTCGTACGAATCAACAAACCACCGCTGCAAGTCCTTAAACACTTCATGACCAGGAGCTTATCGTGGCTCTTCTGATGAAGTCAGCATCAGCAAGTTTTTTTTTCTTTTTTTTTCTTTAAAAAGGCCACAAACCTATTCACTTAACCACACACACGTACACACACATACTGTACAGAAACACACTTGTATAAAAATTGCACTCCAAAATGTCCATCATTCACTCAACTCATCTGAAATGAATTCATCCCTAAACGTATCAGAGTTCACAGAAATCAGACGTGAAAACCGGCACAGCTTCAGAATCAACACTGAACATTTCCTGCAATGTCACGGATGTTCACCTTTCATTATCCGTGTCTCAAATCCTGACATCAATTAAGCAAATGAACAATAATTGCTGTATACATGTCTGGAGTTGTGTTTAGTGTTTAGTCTGGTCAAAAAAATTGCACTTCTGTTACTAACTACACAAATACAGATTCGCTCATAAACATCATACCCACGTGTCCTTGTTGAACTTCTCATTCCAGATTCATCCCCCTTTCCTGTTATAATAAACTCCACTCTTATCTTCTGTGAAGGCTGTACACTAGATGTTGGAGCGTGGCCGTGTGGATTTGTGTTCATTTAGGCATGCTACAGGAGCGTTTGTGAGCTCAGGTGCCAATGTCGGGGTGTCGAGGAGGCTCCAGTTCTACAGAAAAGTGATGGTTCTGTGCATGACACTTGAGTTTTTCCACTCCAACACACTCTTAACACACCAGCACTTCATCTTCATGTCATCATGTTGTTATGCTGGAACAGGTTTGGGGTTCTCGGTTCCTAAGGAAACTGCAACAAAGACTTTCTATACAACTGTGTGCTCCTACTGTGTGCTTTGCATCTCCAGGGTCGAGGGTTCGATTCCCGCCTTGGGTCTGTGTGTGTGGAGGTGGCATGTTCTCCCTGTGCTTGGTGGGATTCCTCTGGGTACTCCTGTTTCCCCACAATGACATGCAGATTAAGTTAATCGGCGTTCCCAAATTGCCCGTAGTGTGTGAATGTTCACCAGAGGTCCTACCACGGTCGTAAAGATGTGAATAAATACAGTGGTAATCACCATTGGCCTCCACGGTCACTAGTTAGACTACAGAGGTTCCTAGATGGATGGATGGATTTGCTCACCTATCAGTTCTTTTTCTTTCTTGTGTACTCTTTATTTAAATACAGTATGCCTTCTTCCTTCTATTTTATTTTAATTATTCTCCGTCTTTAATTTACTCTCTTGTCCATTTTTGTCTATTCATTGATAATTTCTTGATCCATCCATCCCTCCATCTATCCATCCGATAGCAGCGCACCACTTTTTGTTGTATATAATTTTGCACTTTAATTAATTTTTATTCTTGATTTGTATTGGACATATTTACTTTGTATGTTTGTGATTGTCGTGTTATGAACATGATGAAGAGTGGAATGTTCGTCCTCTTTGTCCTCCGTGTGTGTGTGTGTGCATGTGAGCGTGTGTGTTCCCTGTAATGGATTGACTCCCTGTGCAGGGTGTACCCCACCTCATGCCCAAAGGTGGGATACACCCTGGACAAGGATAGGCTCCAGGCTGGGATAGGCTCCAGGCCCCACAACCCTGTACAGGACAAGCGCTAGAAGATGAATAAATAGACAAATGAAAGTGTGCTTTTAACATTTAGAGAAGGACCGTACTGTACTGTATGTGCGTGTGATGGCCTGGGGCGCACATACTTTTAGGCATGAAGTGTAACTCTAAATAAGTGGTGCTACTGTATGAATGTGTGTGTGTGGGGGGAAGACGATTAGTAAAAAGAAGAAAAGGAAAGAAATCTCATTGTCTTTATAAAGTTAAGTTCAGGTTTAACTAGCCCAGGTTAAAGCTTAAGATGATAGATAGATAGATAGATAGATAGATAGATAGATAGATAGATGGATAGATAGATAGATGACATTGTATACTGCTGCTGATGAATCACACAGCAGTAGGATTGAACTCCTGAGTGAACCTAAAGACTTCTTGCTCCTGTGATGGAATGAACGAGTGGAGGAAAAGAGATGGACAGATTTGTGTTGATGTATTTACCTTTTGTGCACCTCTATTGTTCAGGGAGCACCGATGTCTGTGTGTGATGTCCAGAGAGGATCCCCAAGGACCTGCTGTCAGAGTGAGGACACATACACACCCACACACACACACACACACACACACACACACACATAACACACACATAACACACACTCAATGTGTGTTTTCACATAAAAACAAACTATAAAAACCAATAACATAAATAACTAAACAAATAAATAGCATAATTTAAATAGTATTATTATACATTATACACAATATACTGTTTGAACAAGGTGAAAAATATATAAAAATAGAATATTTTATAACACTAATAATACTAATTATGGTGCCACAGTGGCTTAGTGCTGAGCACTGGTACCTTGCAACCCTAGGGTTCTGGGTTCGATTCCCGCCTCTGGTCTGTGTTCATGGAGTTGCTTATAAAGTATCCTGAAACCCAGTGTTTTTTCTTCTCTTTAAATAATTTATGTCAAGGTTTTGATTTCATGTAGTATTGTCTCCCGTACTCACTCACTTACAGCACGTACTGCTTCCTGTATACAGGGTCACAGGGGTCCTGTCTCAGAAAGCAAAAAAGGCAAGATACACCCTGGACTGGGTGCCAATCCATTACAGGCACACACACTTATTCACACACAACAGGCAATTTGGGAATGCCAATTAGTCTAATCTGCATGACCGTGGAGGAAACCGGATTACCCTGAGGAAACCCACCAAGCACAGGGAGAACATGCAAACTTCATGCACGCAGATCCGAGGTGGGAATTGAACCCGGAACCTGGAGGTGACAGTGCTAACTCCTAAGCCACCGTGCCATCTGATGTGGAGCTGCTAAGCTTTTTTTGTAAATGCAAAAAAGGCTTAGCGCAGGAGGCAAGACGCAGGAAGAACCTAATGAGGACATATTAACAACAGCACTGACCAATTAACAGTTGCAACTAACTCCTCATAGGGACTTAACTGATGTACTACTAGCATGGTGCAGACGCGAAAGACTGGATGGTGTTCTGACCGAGACGTCATTGCATCAACCTTAGGTTCCTAATAAATTGTTCTGGTGTATGGAACGTATGCAGCAGGTTATCAGTGTGTCAATGTCTCCTGGAAAAAATACCATCCATCACGTCATGATGATAAAAAGCACTGCATGTGTCGCAGTATTTATACCAACCCACTGGACGCAATGACAACATAGTATGTGCACGAAAAGCGATTCGATCTCATCGGACCTGGGAAGTGTGTGATCATGTGCTTGATTAAAAATTAGTGACAGCATGATGAATGCATAGAGAACCTGACAGGGACATGGCGGCGAGGAAGGAGTATGAACTCGATAAATGCGCGTTTTTCCATTTTGATCGTGTTTCCGCTCCGTTATTAAGACGCCATGGGAACGTCACGGTCTTTGTCGCAGCGTGACGGGGCCTCAGTTTGTATTTTAATAAATAAACTCTCAGTGTGTAATGTAAGCAAGTGATTAAGGTGATAACTTACACTGAGTCCATCCATGATTAAAAATAATTTGCATAAATTAGCACAGATTAAATTACAACATCTTGATAATCAGCTAAACTTGAGCCATGTGTGTGTGTGTGTGTGTGTGTGTGTGGGAGTGTGCGCACTTATATACTTAGAGTGAAAACACACTCATTAGTTCATATTGGTCACTGTGAAATGTAATCTAATTAAATTTAATTGAATGTATGTTAATGTATGCATACTAATCATTTCTCCATTGGTGGAATAAACAGGAGTTAACGCAGGTGTTTATTATGTAGTTAATATTCAAACTATTAATTAACACAAGTGTTGATTACATTATTAGCATTACTCACGCTGAGGTATTAATGTAATTAATGCAGTAAATACCTGCAACTCCCTCTAGTCATTTGCTTTGACTGGTGCTTTATGTCACTATCAAAACCACAAAAGTATGTGCACCCACCTTTGCCACAAGTCAATTCATGAAATTTCTGCTCTGGTAGATTTGGCCCAGTCACACAAAGTGCTATTATTGTGAAGGGGAAGCTTTTAGAAGCAAAAAAAAAAAAAAAAAAACAGCTCATCCATGAAGCGAGAAAACTTCTGGTAGCCACATCAGCACAGGAACTGAGCATCAGGAGCTTCAGTGTGTAAGTGGTATAAAGCACTGACACTGGAATCTGGAGCAAGGGAACAAGTTCTCATGTTCTCATGAGTGATAAATCATGCTTCACTGGCTGGCAGTCTGATGGATGAACCTGGGTTTAGGGAACGCCAGGAGAACGCTACCTACTGGACCAGTAAAGTGTAGTGGAGGAGGGTTGATAATGGCTTGCGGCTGGGTTTTTAGGGTTTGGGCCCCTTAGTTCCAGTAAAGGATGACTTTAATGTTAATGCTACTGTTTACCAAGACATATGACACAAAGCTTTTTACAGCTTTTTACAGTATAAATAGTTTAGAAAAAACCCACTCGAGTTTCAGCATGACAACACCGCTGTGCACAAACCGAACTATGAGGACATGGTTTGATGAGTGTGTTTAAAGAAGAACATCCAGTGGCATCACAGATCCCTTCAGGATGAACTGGAATAATGATGGTAAGCCAGGTCTTCTCACTCAGCACCCTGACCTCAGTAATGCTGTTTCCACTCAATAATTTGAAAACAATTTCCAGCAGATGCATCATCAAAAACTCATGACATCCTTGACATCCAGGAGTGTGAGCTGTTTTAGTAGCAGTGTGAAGCAGAACCTATGGTGTCCATCAAGCTCACACTGGTGTGGTGCTCAGGTGAGGACACATTTTTGACATTATTATTTGTTCACAAAGTGTCAAGTATAAAGTGTATGCCTTTGTGAATATTTCATCGTTACACTTCTTTCTATAATATGTTGGGATGGTGAGATCTGTCTGAATTGCACTAGTGTAAAAAGAATGTTAATTTTATTTTTTCATTAGTTGCGTTACAAATAAAAAAATAAAAAATATTTTATATCAAATATCAATAGTTAAAGGAAAATGCTGCGATGTAAAAGCAATGAAAAAGCTTTATTGTCTGGAAATCAGTAATTATAACCCTGATAATTAGCGAATGAGAGAAAATTTCACAGAAACTGAAGAAAAATGAAAGATATGGAATAGAAATAGAATAGTCTTTATTGTCTTTGCAACAAGTACAACAAAATTAAAAGTGCCATCCCCCCCCAATGCAAAAAAAAAATGGTTTGGAATGTTTCCATAAAAAATGCTTTCTCATGATGTCATTAAACTTTACAACAGAAAACGTTTCGCCGGTGACTGTTACACAACACTGAAACTGGAGACTCCTTCCATACATTATGTCAAAAAAGTCAACATGAGTGATTACACACATTTTTAATCCTTAAAGTTATACTTTAAGTAATACTGTAAAAGTCTCTGTGAACAATCTGTTACTATAGAAACACTAATTAACTAACCAATCAGAATCGAGAACTCGGTATCACTCGGGTGTAAACTCTTAATAATCCCCAGACCTCAACGATCCAGCTGAAGAAACATTTCCTTAACGAAATGGATACTTTCCTCGTTGCCTTTGAACACAGTGTGAAATGGTGAATGCTCGGTTGTGTTTAGGAAGGACATGGCGAATAGACGACCCTGTTTCTTTTTTTCTTTTTTTTTCTTTTTTGTGGGAGTGTGTCAGGAGGAGCAGATTGGAGCTCGCCCAGCCTATTAAAGCTGACAGTCCTGCCTGATTGCACCTCTCTCCTCAGCTCGCCTATTGACTGTGGTTACGATGTAGCTTCCCATTTCCTGCTGAAATAAATTAAAAGTCAGAAGTAATTTGCCTGATGTGGGATGCAGGTAGATTTTTTTTCGCCTCTCCCCCAACGTACTGGCCTCAAACTTTCTGAATAAAACATTCCACAGCCTGGAAAATCAATTGAAGCCCCTCTTTGATGAGAGAGGGCTTATTTTCTGCCACTGACAGTTTTGTGGCAGGGAAAAAAGCAGGGATTTGATTAAAGCGTAGATAGTGAGAGATTGAGGTCTTGTTCCAGCCACGAGAAGGATCAAGGCCTCTAATCGTGTCTCCGGCGATGCCGAGAGCTGAAACGCTGGCTCGCAACGTTCTTACTAGAAACTCGGGTAGGACCTTGACATTAAAATGAAAATGAATATATCATTCTTGTCTCTCCACGCTGCTGCTAAATCACAGATTTTATATATACAACATCGACTCATGTATCCAAGCTGGTCTCAGGGGTCCATCTTTTTTTTTTTTTTTATTAGTATTGACCGTGCCACTGGGAGTAAACAATAAACTGCCTCAGAGGCAAACATCCTTGTGGACAGTTTATTTTTCCCTCGAGAAACAAACCTAAAAATCCATTTACGCCCAAGAACCCTGAAAACAGAAACGACAGAAAAGACTCGAGTAACGCCCTTCAGATCAGCCAAAGCTAAATTTTTGTTGAAGTACATATTTACCCAGTAGTTTTTCTTTTTCTTTTCTTCTTCCTCATCTTTTTGCTTTTTTGTCTAACACGTCCTCAAACAAACCGTCTCCATGTGAGCTCCTGTTCAGAGCAAGGTGAACCTCAGCCACATCAAACACGCTTTCATGTTGCTTTTATTTCTGTTACACTCCGACTTCTAAAACATTTCAGGGATTGCATAAACCCTCTTTCCGATGCCTTATGCATGTCTCTCCACCTTGTCCTGAAGGTGATATTCCATAGAGGTGAGGATGAAATTCCCACCGGAGCCTCTGGAATTCAGCTGGAGAAAAGGAAAGTAAGACCTGATGATAAGAGGTCATGAGTCCTTGGTTTAGATCTTCAGATGTTTCTTGTTTTTCCCCAGGCCCATTGTTGAGAAGAAGCCTGCGCTTGAAGTGCTTTCACAGGTGGTCAAGGCCTCGGGCGAATCTCTGATGCAGCCTCGCTTTTTATTATCAACTTCCTGAAGTAATGAAAAGAGACTCGGATCAAAGACGAGCAGTGGGAAGCTCCTGAGTGATGAAACTGTCTGAGGCAGGAGGATTCACCTCCAATTCATTGCCTACAACAAGTCTGGATAAACAGCTAACACAGCTAAACAGGACCAACACACATCAGCTTTTACCATTCCATCAATAAGTAGCTTACAGATAAAACCTTTTTGTTTTATGTTTTCTGAAATCATGTTTTATTTCGTAGCAGTGCTTCAGGTTTCGAATAGCAATTTGTTCTCACTATTTTTGAACCACACCATGGACAGACTGTAAAGGTATACATTTATACTGAATGTCTTGTGGAGATTTCTCTCCAACCATCCATAGAAATTTGTTAACATAATTTTTGTATCATTGTATACTGTACAGTATATAGAGTCACGCGAGGCCTGGAGCCTATCCCAGGTGCAAGAAGCGGGGTACACCATGGAGAGGGTGCCAATCCATCGCAGGGACAACACATACACTCATTTACACACTACCAGTAAACAGAGTAAAAAAAAAGTCATGTGGTGAGCACTGTCTCTTTGCACCCCAGTTTTGACCATTTTCATCAAGGGTGATTTGTTTTTATAAACATACATATTTGTTGTTTTGTTTTGTTCAGTACACATTCTCATTAAACATTTTTTTTTCAAGTTCACTAAGGGGCGTGCTTCAATCTTGTAAACTTTCTCAGTGAAATCACATAAATATCTATTAGAAAAGACCAAATGTCACATGGAAAGTTAAAGGACATTTCACAGACTGTGAAAGATCCCCATGAGAAGTATCGCTCATTCTTCAAGGCCACAGCCCTTCTGGCCTTCTTGTAGAGAGAATGGACAAAATAAAAAAAAAAGAATAAAAGAGGTAGACACGTGTGGGCGGCTGAGCAGTAAGAGCCTTTTTTGCGCCATGTCCCCCTGATGGGTTGCTCTTCTCACTAAAGGGGAGTTATCTTCCTCCTAACAAGCTTGATGCCATCCTCTCTGGCTGTGCGACACAGAAAGTGTCGACTCTCCAGAGTGACAAAGGCTACGCGGCACCAATCAGGACGGAGCCGAGTCAGAGCTTGAGACACCGCCGCTGTGATTATGATTAATGTTCGGGGCGGATGGCAGAAGCCTGGACTTCTTTAGCTTCAGGGGGGGAGACATCAGCGGTGCTGTCGCATTAGATTGTGAGACATTCATTTTTTATGTCTCGGCTCTAATACTACATATTCATCACCAGAATGTGAGAAACAAATAGGTTCTTGTTCTTTTGGGGAATGAAAGAAAAGAGCTACTTGAATCTTTTTTTTAAAAATGCTTTCTTTGCCATCTCATACATACTGAGCCCTGGAGAGGCCACAAAAAAAGTTTTATTTTTTTATTTTGTACACACAGTTTAGTTTAACATGGCAGAGAGAGACATAGTTAATTGAGGTCAAGACATACACTCTACGACTTTTTAACTTTTTCAAAACTTATTATTATTTACAATTACAAAACTGAAAATATAATATCTTTTACAAGTATCTCTAACCTCATTACAGGAATAGACTCTTTTCACTTTTTTCACTCTGCTGTTAGTGCAAGACAAATATAAAATTTTCAAGTTTCTGATAAATTTGGACATCAGTGTTTTGTGTAAAATGTAAACTGAGCCGACGGCATAGTGGTTAGCACTGTAGACATGCACATCCTGGTTCTGGGTTTGATTCCTGCCTCAGGTCTGTGCATGGGGTTTGCATGTTCTCCCCGTGCTTGGTGGGTTTCCTACAGGTACTCTGGTTTCCTCCCACAGTCCAAATACATGCAAATTGCCTGTAGTGTAAGAGTGTGTATGTGTGTGTGCCCTGCAATGGATTGGCACCCTGTCCAGGGTGTACGCCACCTCGTGCCCTAAGTCTCTTGGGATAGGCTCCAGGACCTCGCGACCTTGAATACATGATAAAGTGGCATAGACGATGAGTGCAAGTGAGAGTGAATAAACTGAGCCAGATGTTAATTGTTTTGTTGGTCTGGTCAATAAATGACATTCTTTCTGTACATGGATGGGAGGTTTAAAAAACTTGTAAAGGATATTTTATTTTCAGTTTTGTGATCTAGATCTTATTTTTGGTCCAGAACACAACTTTTTAAACCCTGTAACATCCTAAAACATTAATTTTGTAGCTAGTTACACGTGAGCATGTTTGAATGATCGTCTTGATCAAATCTGTCTGGACCCCCTGGGTAAAGAGGTATAGGCCTGATTCTTAATTGAATTCCTGATTGCATCAATCTTCACAAAAAAAAGCAACCCTAAAGCATCTTTGATCCACCTCCAGATTTTACAGAGGGGTATCATGTGCTTCTCTTTTGGCCAACTATGATGAAAGTGTTTATGTACAAAATGTCTGATTTTGGTCTCATCGGCTAACAATTATATTTCCAATCATGGGTTTTATTGTTAAACATTTTTCAAACAACCACACGTTTTGAAAACAACAGATTTTGATTTTGAAAGTTACAAGAATCTACTAGTAGCTAAAAGGGAACTTACATGGTCATTCAGTAACATTCCCAATCGATTGTTAAAAGGTTCTACTGCAACTTACTGTAACATAACTAATGTTCTTTTAACATTCTTAAAATGTAACCAAATTGAATGTTATAGGTAACAAACTTAAAAATAAATTATAATGTATGTGGTAAAAAAAAAATCTGAGCTGGGATGTTTAAGATATTTCCCCCCTCCTTCACCATCCTAAAGGTTTAATTCAAACTACAGTTCAAACTTTTTATTTTGCCTCTAAAACCATTTTTAAAACCATGTGTTTAGGTTAAAATCAAAACATCAGAACTTTAATGCATTTTGAATTCTTTAAAATGAAACCAACCATTTAATTGTAAGAAATAATAATAATAATAATAATTATTATTATTATTATTATTATTACTATTATTATTATTATTATTATTATTATTATTATAGTCCTTAATAAAATATCTTTAATATGAAATATCAAATATTTCATATTATAAGAATACAATTAATCAAACATAAAATAATTCAGTCTATTTTAGACATTATTTTAAATATTTTTTTAGTGTTCTTCTACATTATCTGCCAATAGAATAAACCATGTAAAAACATACAAATGTCTAAAGTAAACAAATAAACATAAAAATCTAAGTACAGTAAATGAAATGAAGTAAATGAGGTGTTAGAGACATTTTTAATGTCTCATGGAGTACTGTAATTCCTCAGATGAGGATATTCAACCTGAAATCAGCAATTTCAGTGGTTATACATTGATGTACCAAGTGTGGAGTTCTGTGTTTTTCCCTTTCAAAAGCTACACTCGATGCTGCGCGAAAGCACTATGGGAACGATTCCTCGTGACCGGTTGTGAAGCACGTGTGTGTCACACACGCCAAATATACTGTGCGCACACTACACAACCCTGGGGGTCCAGACACTTGCAGTGCGGCGGAGTGGGTATTCTCGTTCCCATAGC
>JAQMYL010000023.1:1516296-1529736 GCA_030014365.1 Clarias pachynema | reverse complement strand
AAAAAGTTCAGTAACTCATGCTAATGTGCTAAAGATATTTAGATAGTTTTGAAGTGCATCATGTTGGAGTTTTCATTCATTAGTTGTCTTTTAATTAGACTTCTCGCATTCAGAAGTATGACACTGTTTTTTGGAATTCACAAGATTTCCATTAAAAAGATTTTCCTATCCCGCTTGGTATACTTTATGACGCTCTCGGTTAGTATTTTGCATTTGTAGCCATATACAGTCTTCTCACGATACTTTGCTGGAATTCTTGCTCTTCTCTTCCTGACAGAACTGGGGTATTCCTCCTGTCAGGTTTGTGGACCTCCTCACACTTTCACACTTCAGTCCATACATTTCCTGAGGGATTCAGTTCAAGGCTTGGTGATGTTCGTATTTCAGGATCCGATGGTTCCAATTGACACACCAGCAGCTTGAATCTTTCAGACCAATGTTTATTCATCCCTGTATTAATAAATAAATAAATAATAACAACAACAACAACAACGGTAAGAAGAAGAAGAAGAAGAAAAAGAATAAATCCTATCCGAGTCCTAAGGTCCCATTTTTTTTTCATTATGTTTTAATATAAGTTGCTTACATTTGTTTGTGCAATTGTGTAGATGTTCATGGTATCTTAAGTACTTCGGAAAGTGCTCTGAAGGAGGAACTGGATTAGTGCAGGTCTATAAATCTTTCCTGAAAACTGAGTTGCTTTGAAAGCTGAGTTGTTTTATTTATTTATTTATTTATTTATGTATTGTACTGTAGTTTAAGGCATAAAATGCTGTTAGCTGTACGGTAGGATATCTACAAATCTAATTAACTCTTAGTTTGCCAACAAGTTCATGTATTCATTTCTGAAATCTTTCAGATCGTTTAAAAAGACATACTTTGTGTACTGTATGTAAATGTCTTATTAAGTGCATCTCTGTAATAGTAAATGAATCCTGAAATAAATCAGTGTCTAACTATTTATTTTTTAATCGACTTCTGATGTACTGTAGATGTTTTTAGTAGTAGTTCTTTTCTTTTAGCGGCTCCTGTTATGCATCACCAAAATGGATTATCTCCTTGTAATGTTTGATTTGGCAGAGTTTTTTTTTTTTTGGTTGACCTGATACAACCCTCCTCACTTTACCTCGGATGGGGACCTTTGAGAGTGCACCGACTTGTGCACCCCATTACTCAGGCTCTTCGTCAGGGAATCTTGGGTCTTCTTCAGGTTCTTCAGTCAGGTTGAGATATACCAGTTGTAATAATGTGGCATGTAGATTCACTTGTTGATTTGTAAAAATGCATGACGTAAACATTTTCCATCAACTGTATAAAACATAGGCACTTTATTTAGGTTATACTTCCTCTCATATACCGTGTGCCTGTATAAATAAAACCCATAGGGAGACATGGGAATAAATCTCGGTTAGAGTCAAATCTAATTTATTAGGCATTTCGTTTTGCCTGCATGGTTTTATTTATTTTTTACATTTTTATTATTATTTTTAAATCGAATATCCCTTCACCTTCATAAGGATAAAAAGCTTTTAATGTGGTTTATTATAATGCAGTTTAATATATTGGTGCATACCCGTCGGTCGTAAAGGTCTTGGGTGCAGGAAAGTAGTATTAAAATGGTATATGGTAATAAATAAAACAAATGAAAAACAAAAATAAATAAATAAATTGAGCTAAGAGGAGGATCTCTAACAATGAAGAGTGGTTTCTGCTATTACTGCTAACTGTCATGAACGTAAGTATACAGTATTGGGTATTTTTATTTTTTAATTGCTGTAAAATCTAAAGCCGTGCCCTGCTTCCATGAAATGAAGACAAGGGTTAAACATTAAACGCGAGTGAGAATCAGAAGCCGAGTCTCTTCTACTGAATGATTCTCGGACTCCCAGGCGAAACCATTCAGCTTAATTGCTTTAACCTTCCTCTTCCGGCCCGCGGTAAATACATTTCTAATTCATCATTTTCTATATTCCATGGTTCACTCGGCCCAAATATGGGGAAATCATTTGAAATTCTCCACTTGATGAGCTTCTACTCAGGAGTAATTACTTCGGCACAATAAATGGGAGTGCAGCGGCGTATCGTGCAGCCGAGGAGGGGAGGGAGGCAAAGAGGAAGAGGCTGTAGGAGGATAAATATACGCCTCTTTTCATCTCCTTTTTCGCTCCCTCCTCCATGATTTTGCTCCTTGCTGCCGTTACGAGTCATAAGCTCATAAAACCTAAGTTTAATATGAGGAAGTGCATTTAATATGAGAAGCACAAAACCAAGTGGCAGGCCAAATACCGAAGTCGTGCTTTAATGAGCGTTTGTTTCTGTTTCTAATGCATCAAGTAGAGAAGAAGAAATTGCGGAAAAAGAAACTTTTATTAAACGGGTTTCCAACTCTAACCAACTCAATATCAGTGATTTAACTGGTCTAGCTAGAACATCCTAAACAGTGACAAATTATTCCATGAGTGGATAAGATGCAGGAAAAACCTCTGTTTAAGCTCCTGGATAAAAGTTTGAAAGATTCTCTAAAATAAAGAGCCATGTTTCAACAAACAGGAATGTATTTCTAAGAAGTGTGATATTAATGTGGAGGTGAATAGTTGAGCACAAGAGTCATTCTACAATTTGGGATAGATTTCCCATGAATTAAAAAGTACAAAGGCAATATAAAGGTTTTTACTTATCAGAACAAATATTGCTTCAGGTTAGTGAATTCCTTCAGTGTAACATATCCGCTAGTTCCAAAATTGTACATTAACCTTTTTATTTTCTGACTGATTATTTACACTACTGAGTTACATAGTTGACAATGTGGTTAGTTTGACCCATAATTCCAGCGGTAGGTCTAACCTGGCTGACCTCTCCTTATATTCATGAACAGTTTATTAAGAACCGCATAACTAAGTTCCCATTAAATTACTGTATTCGATGACAACGTGATATTATAGATAAAATATTTCAGACAATGAGAGAAAACTTCCCATAGTGTGCGGATAAGATGTAATGCGGGTCACTTGGCATCGGGATAAATCACTTACAAGTTCTGGGACCGAGGACGAGGGGGCTGAGTAACTTTTCTGACAAAACCTTTTTCAGACATTAATACAGATATTCTGATTTGCACAGATATTCTCAACTGCAAAATCACATGGGGAAAAGAGGCACAATCTGGCAACATTATGACAATTCTCAAGCTACAGTAAGTAAAGCATAGGATACACATAATGTTTGTTTGATATTATAACAGGCTTTCCCTTAATAGCTAAAATATTACATTTTTGAGGCAGCATGGTGGTGCAGTGGTTAACACTGTGGCCTCACACAGGGCCACAAGGGTTGAGGGTTCGGCTCCCACCTTGGGTCTGTGTGTCTGTAGAGACTTCAGACTTCCCATGACTCTTTACAGGATAAGCACTACAGAGAATGAATTATATTTTTGGGGGAAAAAATTAGGACATTATCTTCAAATGCATATAGAATTATAGACTAAATGAAAAGTGAATGTCAGTGGATGGACAGAGACAGGGAAACCTTCACTGCCAACAAGTCTGGCTCTTCTTCTTACTAACTTGTATGGCATTAAAATATTTCACACACAGAATAAAGTTATTAACAAAAAACTTATTTCAGACACTTGACCTTGTTATAAACTGTTTAGCAGGATTCCAAAACATTATCTGTTTATTTACAGTAACAATTCCATAAAAATCCAAATTAAATATTGCACTAACTTAATGAAATGTAATATTTTGGAAATTCGCAAAGGCAGCTCTGCACCCTGTAATGATGTGGAGAAGACTTTATTTCTATTCATTTCTATTTAAAAAAGTAGCAACAAAAATAAATGAAAATAAAGGATTAAAATTGGAAGGAAGAGCTAGTCTTGTACAGTAGCATAGCATTAGCATGGCGAAATAAAGGACACAAACAAAGATGAGTATATCTAATTAATAGGAACAAAACGACAAAGGAATATATAATATAAGGGGTTTAGATAATGATGCTAGTCAAAAATAACATGAATCACCTGAACATGATCAGAACAAGGAAGTAACTACATTTGAAAACAGGAAATATGAACGAGGAACTCATGCAGTACTAAAAAGTCTCAAACTCAGTGCAGCACCTGGAGCACAACCCTGACACCCCACTATACAATAAAACTCTATGCGTCACCTGGTTTACTAATGGGTTGAAATATCTCCACTTTTGTTTTATTCCTTTATTTCTAAAATGTATATTCTCAAATATTGCTTAACTCATGGTAAGGATATGTACTCTATTATTTTGGAATGTTACCGGAATAACATTCTAACAAGCTGCCTTTAGATGAACCGTGCAAGTGCTATTTTAGTGTTTTTCATTACCCTGACATATCACACTAGCGTAGGAGTTCAGCAATAAAACCTGACACCTTTCTTTGTACTTCTACCTCCTCAGCTAACTCCTCTACAAAATAAGTTGATTTGATTGAGTGGAACATGACAGGTCAAAAAAAACAAACAGAACAATATGCTAAAGTATTTTTAATATAGTTTTTTTTTTCATAAATTCATAAATTATAAATTTCTGATTAAAAACAAGGCATTTTGGGTGGCATGAAATTCATAAGCATGTAATTTGAAAAACCCTAAGTATACAACATTGTTCTCTTGATTATCAGGAAGTCGGTTATACATTCATGAAACTGTAGTATTCTGGTCTGTAATGTTTCATGCATAAAGTTTTGGAATAGTAAAGCCAATTATCCGTGACTGCACAAAAAAGAATGACTTGTGTATGTCATTCATGACATCGATTCACTCAGGGCAAAAAAAAATGTTTTCTTAAAAAAATGTAGACTGCATTTGGATAATTGGCACTTCCTCTACCCTCCTGATCCAGCAGCCTCTAATTTCTGGAGACGTGACCTCCAGAGAGGTGACAGGAATGTGGAGAACGTGGGAAGGATGAAGGGATGGATGGATGATTAAAGCGTTCTGTGACACAGCAAGCTCAGCAGGTGAAAGTTAATCGTGTCAACATCACAGATGAGGACATGTTTATCCAATGTCATCCGGAGGAAGACGGAGAAAAGCCAGAGAGCAGCGTGTGGGCGTAGGAGAGGTACACTCAGCATAATTACCGCTAACGTTCTCCATCGCTATGGAAAGCAGGTGTTTTAAAGGTGAGAGAGAAGAGGACACTGTGGAATCATGAAGAAGGCTTGTTCAGCTGTGAAGAGCAGAGCAGCTGTTACACAACTGTTAGGCCAGTACTGTCTTTTTACGTGACTATTTAAATGTGAGTCGCTAGTCAGGAAATGGCTGATAAAATTAGACAAACTCTGTGAGCTCTGTTAAGGCAGAATGTTTAAAAGGCTTTCTCTAGAAAATACTAAATGGAGTTTAAAGGTGTGCAACTGTGCACTCTTAGTTCAGTAATATCTTCCTAAATATACTGATCAGCCCTAACATTAATACCCCATAACATTAATTACATTAACATTGATTATTAATTATATACCAGTGAACTACACACAGGATCATGGCTGCCCAGGTCTCACCCAAGCCCACAGGAACCAAAGGCCAGCCTGTCCAGTCCGATCCCACAGAAAGGCCAATGCAGCACAAATCTGAAAAAATCTCAATGCTGGCCATGATAGAAAGGCACGAGAACAGCCACTGCACCACAGCACACTGGCCATTGGGCCCAGCAGGCAAAGAGCCCAAGGCCCCCGACCCAGCCTCCAAACTCCCCACAATCCAATCCAATCGTGGACCTATAGGATGCCCCGGACAAACAAGACCGATCAGAAGCCCTAAAGGATGCTCTGCAAACATCCAAGTGCCAGACACAACAGCACAGCACAGATAGACTGATTGGACTATCGTTTAAAATCATTTGCTATTTGATGCAGGATAAGTCTTGGATATTGTATTGCTTAAAATAGGGTTCGTAAGAATTGTACCCTTCTATTTAAGAATAAAAGTTCCATCATATAGTTCATGATAAGATGAGGAGCTGGGGAATCTGAGTGAGTCTGAGAGTAGCTCCACTGCTCTTTCAAAATTATAAAAGCTAGTCAAGATTTCACCTTATACAGTATTAATGTCCACTGTTTTCTTCTTCCTGTAATTGTATTAAGAACATGAACAGAGACACCAGTGGACCTCCCAGGATCTCACAGTTGGTTGGGAATTTCACAGGAAGAGCTAAGGCCGATGGCTTAAATGCACAATAATAATAGATTTCTTTTGTCGATCCATCAGGAGAACTTGTAATTTACAGTATGTCAATGCATTATATACATTATGACCTTCATTAAAACATTGTTAATGTTGGAAGAATGTGGAAGAACTTTAGCATGAACTGGAAATGGTGCATCCTCTTCATCCAAACATCAGCTTGAGCTCACTAACACTCTTTTACCTGAATAAATGCAAATATTTACAGCCATGCACCAACATCTAATGGTAAGGTTGACCAGAAGATAAGAGTGGAAAGCATTGTAATAGCAAAGGATGGGATGTTCATCAAGGACATATAGGTGTGATGGTCAGGGGTGAACATACCTTTGGCAATATACAGTACTGTAGCACATCTTACAGTTGGCTTCAATAGTCATCCTGCAGGAGAAGACAGAATCTGCATTTAGGGTGAGAAAACAATCTTCCGAGCTTGTTGCCTTTATGCCTCTCCGGGAATGAAAGAATGTTCCTGAAACATGTTTGAGCAAATTTTTTAATTCTGCACGGTGCTATCTTCTGTGGCTGGTGATCTGCTTGGTTCTACAATCATCTACAGTATGTCACATATTACATGCTTGTCTTTATGGAGATCTGGTGGTACCACAGGAAAAGATCTCAGCTTTTCATTTGCTTTTTTGGTGACTGGTTTTATTTGGGTTTGTCAGTGATGATGTTCCCCTCCCTGATTCCTGTAACTTGGTGATGCAGTGAAGTGTGTGATAAAGTATTCCTGTACCTACATCTGACAACTTTGTCAGTTCTCCATCACAATCACAATGCCGAGTTTACATTAATGGCATTTGACAGATGCCCTTATTCAGAAAAACTTGAATTGATATCTCATTATATGTCCATATTATGTTATTATTAGTATTATATAGCAGTTAAAGGTTAAGGACTTAAATGCTCAAGGGTCCAGCAGTGGTAGCTTGGTGATGCTGGGGTTTGAACCCATGACATTCTGATTTGTAGTCCAACATCTTAACACAATGCATATTTACTAATTCATCCTAACTAAAGCGCCACTCTTCATAACCCTATTACTCTCCAATAAATTCTTATATTTTCCTTTGGAATTTCCAATTCTCCAGAATGCTTTTTGGTCATGTCATTTGGGATCCTGTTTATCAGCTAAGCTGTTGTAAAAGTTGATGTTTGATTTACAAGGCCATTACCAGACGATGTCAAGACACCGGTATACGTCGAGAAAGTCATATTGTAATGTCAATACATGACAAAACAGATTGACAACAGTGGACGAGATTATGGTGGTCTGCTCCAGGCCTCCATTTACAGCCAGGGAATTAAAGAAAATTATCTATGTAGCAAAGTGTCATTCATATTTGACAGATACATGAAAGAGGTTGGGGCAAGGCATAAAAAATATGGAGTAGGATTAAAAAATTATGAGTCTACAACCTGGAGCTGTTTTGCCTTGTCCTTGATTAAAAGAAACTAATATAACAATTGCAACAAATTCGACATTTTGTTTCTTTCCATCAGTAAGAACACACCAGGCTATTAGATCAGTGATGCTGAATGTTTTAACTTCCAACCATGAAAAACAAATAACAAGAGGAAGTGAGCATGGTGGAATATTTATCAGTAGAGTGCATCATTATTTTTTAAAGCATCCATCTGCGCATCATGACCCTTTCACCTTGCCAGGATGAGGATTGTCTTTTTTTTCCAAGGACACTTAACAGACACTCCAGTGTCACTCGAGATGCTCTTAGAAACACAAGGGATTGAGTGACACTCATTCGACTCAGCATTTGTCAGGATAAAAAAAGAAAAAGAAAACAAAATTCAACACAGAGCCCCGTCTACATCCCTGAGCTTGTGAGCCGTCAGCTTCCATTTGGAAGATATATTTACGCCCATCTGCTGGTTTGGTTTTACTTATTTATCTGGAAAGGAGGGTCGACTCACAAGCAGTTAACACTTCACCCCATATAGGCACTGTCGAAGCTTTCAGTCTGAGTCAGAGTGTATTTTAGAGAGCAGAAAGCAGAAAGGTCAATCATTTAGACCAGTGGAAGAAAAGTTTTCACAGTATACACAGGCAGAATTAATAGTAATATGTTTAGTTATCTAAAAGGTAAGGAATCTAGATACGTTTTCTACTTCTTTGACCCGAAAGCATATGGTGTTTTCTGTTTTTCATTTTACTTTCAGACATGCTTTGTTACTTTATTATAACATACTATAATGGATCTTAAAGCCATGTGTTCTGACATAGAGAAAGGTGAAAGTGACAGGTGATGCAGAGCTCCACTGTTTATATCCACTGTTGAACAAATAACTCCATTAATTTTAAATAGAATTTTGATTTGTTCACCTTTCCACATCATGGTGCAGTGTACTTATAATCCCAGTCATCTCCACAGAGTTATTCCTGCACCTTGTCATAAAACATACTGTAAAAACTGCAACAAGTGCTAATAGAGGTCGATTGGGGCAGGACTTGTGCTGTCCCATGCTTAGAGGAGGAGCTACAAAAGGATAGCTAAGGAAAGGATTCCCACACTCGTGGTTAATGTACCAAATTAATTTACAAAAAAAAAAAACTCCACAGCCAAAAAAAAGTTTCCTAGCAGATTAGAATTAAACCGACAAAGAAGAAGAATTTATGTCACTTTTCCATCAAATTCTTTACCCAAATCTGCTCAAAATGAGCAACTAGATGATATTTTGTCAGGTCTTAATTTTATACTAAAGATCTATGCTAGAAATGTACTCTATTGTAGCCTACATCTGATATCCTGTTGCTTTCGTTTAGTTTGAGCTCAAAATCATGATCCCGTGCTGGATAAATTGATAAAATGGTTAAATAAAACTATAAAAAGGAGGTATTTTTGTGCAGCTGAGACCTCGGACCCCTGCCTTGACTGCTTTAGCTGATTTAGTTTAAGGTAAATTTAGCGAAAACTGCAGGGACCGTGGATTCAATTCTCTTTGTAATATGATAGCACTCCAAGTAAAAAAAAAAAAAAATCACAGCATAAATTACCCACAGGTGGGTGGCAGGGGGTCCGCGTCCGTCACACATGTCAAATTAAATAGATTGAGCATTGATTTTCCTTTCTGTAAACTGAAATTAATCTCTAACCAAAGTGAAAATCTTAGAATGAAAAGTGAAGAGCGCGGCACAGAACATCAGTCACCATCGAGCCAAGCGGTGAATAATTTCATACCCATCCACGTGCGCTCCGCCATCATGGTGTTATCTGACCAATTGTGCCTTTCAGTGATGATAAATAGACCCATATGGTTAGTTTTACAATTGCATTATGGGTACACCATGACAGCCTGTGTGATTAGGGTGAGACTCATTATGAGGAATTGATTTAAAGCATGAAGCATGCGTATGACAGCTGCCTGACTGTAACCAGTATAAACCTCAACATCCCAGTGACGCCTGTTCAGATGTCGAATTTAGGTTTCCTTGACAAAGCAGACATACAAGTGTAAAATTACGAGGAATTAAACATGCAGTGTAACAAGTGGATTAATAACATGGCACATTGTATTAATCATAATCTAATGAAATACTTTACTGCAGGAAACAAAAGAAAATGTATGGTATAATTTAAATCATATACAGTTAAAATCATGAAAAAAAGTTTTAGAGACTGCAGGTAACATTTCAGATGATTACTGTTGTTTTACTTTCTCTTGTCTGGATTAATGAACTGATATTTGGTTTGTTGTTTGCTATAATGATTTGAAAGGTTTTTGTAAAAAATATTCTTTGCAACATGGTTGACATTTAGTCTATCAGTAAAAAAGAAATTGACGTTTACCTTTTTTAATGAAATAAATGATTTAGACTAATTGTTGTTGTTGTTGTTTAGTTGTATAATATACAGTATACACTCAACCTATGCCTCCTTTTATCCCCTTACCAGGTCTGATTTTTATTAATATCATATTTTAACGAGGACTATAGACTTCTGGAGTCATGTTACATTTTTTGGGACAAAAAAATAAGCATATGCACAATTTTGTAAAAAAAAAAAATAATAATAATAATAATTATTATTATTATTATTATTATAATTATAATTATAATAATAAATATAAGAAATTTAGAAACATGTTCAAAAAAACATACCGAAGAGTATACCAAAACTACAAATATTGATTCATGATTCACTCTACTAGTTGATACGGTAACCTCATTAAAATTGAAACAACAAATCAAATCAAAATTGTAAAATTTGTTTATCATGGAGGAGGGTTGATACACAGTTTTGATTGATACTTTTGTCAGGCAGTGATTGCTGTAATAAAATGAACAGATTTGTTTGATTTATCTTTTGTTTCTCTGTGTGCAGATGGCTGTGAAGAATAAACATGTAAAGAGTGTATGGTTATGTGGAGCGATATAAAGGGCAGAGGAGTAGAGATTTAGGCGGGGTTTGTTTGATAGATCACGCTGTGCGGGTTCGGCTCCACCAAGACCCCCAGTGCTGTTGATTTCCCTCCTCACTCGACCTTCACCGGGTGTGCGCAATGTCAAAGAGTAAAGCATGCTGGGTCGCGGGCAAGAGCAGAATGCTAAGCACGGCCCACTTTAAATCAATATCACTTTCACTGGAGTTTACTGAAATGACACAACCTTCATTTCTACAGACAATAGGATGAAATATAGCCAGAAAGGAAATGCTGAACTTTAAAACATCAAGAAAGTCCATCAAGTGCTCTGCATGTAAATAAATGCCTCACCAAACAGGTACATGATCGAATGTTTTTATGTGTTTTAGCTTTAGATTTAGTCAGTTGTGTGGTGGTGCATGGAGAAGTGGACATGCTGTAAATTTAACCCCAAACACCACCAACACCACCACAAGTACCATCCGGTATCCGGCAAAGGGGAAAGAACAAAACAAAAAACAAACATACTGTGCAAACAGACAAAAACCGGCATGTGTTATAAACACTGACATGTACTGTTAGACTACTTTGGCGTATTTCTTTCACACTAGACAGGGCCAGTATCAGTATCTGGGCTGTGAGTTACCTGAGCTGCTGCTAGCTTGCATCACGTACAGTATGTACTGTAGCATGGTGAGGTTGTTTGTTCTGAACGCTAATTTATGTTTGGGGAGTTTGCTTCATCTTCCCTGTTAATGTGACTATAATTGTTTTTGTTGTGTGTCACAATGGACAGAGAATTAGTGTGTGCATTTAGTAAACCCTAACCTACACCTTTAAACAATATTAAAATGGAATCTTTGATAGCCTTAGACTCAGCATATCAGGATTGATGGAGAGGTGCGTATACTCAGTGCCAGCCTGAAAATATACACCGCACTACATTTAGTAGATTTTTTTTCCCTTAAATTATGTATTTTCATTGGAGAGTCTGATAATGCAGCGCGAACTGGAGTTTCTTTAACCCAATCATTACCAAATAGACATCAGCAAACTTACCCAGAAATACAGTACAGTATATGGAAAATATATCTCATTTTACTAATTTCACATGACAGAAATTAACCTTTCATGGAAACAGCTAAATGAAAACTCAGAAATTAAACATCATGTCATGAACTTGACTCGTCCTTCTCGTTCCCTCTACACCACGTTCTATTGCTACAGTGCTAATTATTTATTTATTTGTTTGTTTGTTTTATTGGTCACCTTTGGCTTTTTAAATTTCAATTATTTTGGGTCACAATTGTTCCTCTTCTACTTAACAAATGCCTTTCTTTCTTTCTTTCTTTCTTTCTTTCTTTTAATAGTTTTTTTTTTTCATTCTATTTTAAAATACCTGCTGTATATACCATTTAATGCTCTAGAACTATCTTTCTTCCTTCCTTCCTCCCGTCCCATCACACAATTATTTAAATCGTAAATCACTAATAATTTATTTATTTTTGAGTCAGAGCCATGTGATGGCCAGGATATCTTAACATTTCTTCATACAGAGGAAAAAGATGAGATGTATCCCAACTCCCTAGTTTCTTGGGCATCCTGGCCTCTATACACACACATACACTTTCTTCACTCTCCCTCTTTTTCAAACGAAGCCTTAATGATTTATAGATGTTTGCTTTAAAAAGCTATTGGCATTAATTCCATGGCTCATTAACGGTTTAATTAAAATGAAATTCGGTGGTAGGAGTTAAGCAGATTGGAAGCGTTGCTCCCTGTGAGGCAGCTGCTTTTCCAGAGCACCGCTCGGAGACAGAGCGGAAGTGTAATAGCGCATGTGCTGAGAGGAAACTGACATGTGGAAATAACAGGCCAGAAGGGAGAGAATCCGAAGGGGGGGCATTAGATTAGTGAAATGTGGGCGGTTAGCCACGCAACAGCGACGGTGATGGTGGAAACAACAACAATACCAAAATCGAGAATGACAAAACCAAGTGTAGTGGAAAGTTTAGACATGCTGCAGGTGTACATTTCACTCCGGTTTCATCACTCCGTCACCAAAAAGTTTCAATTAGCATCAACACTCCCAAGAGCAAGTGCTACAGCTAACTGTCCACTTTTATTAGCATATAATGTATTCAAATAAAACTATATTTTAGTGTAAATATCTGCATGAGCATGAGCTTTAAAAAAAAAAAAAAAAAAAAAACTTTGTTTTTTGTTATTTAATATACCATGCACTTGAGAAGGAGAGCAGTGACAACACCTTGCTCTTGTGTCTGAAGTCTACAGGAAACAGATCACCCCGAAAGTATGATGAAACCACACTAACCCAGAACAACAACAAAATCACGTGGCGAGATCAGAATCGTACAGCCTACGTACAACATAAAGCCACTGAGGTTAGAGACAAAAACAACAGAACAAGTGTAAGACAAAAACTGAAAGCTCCAGCAAAGTACAGCACACTTCATGACATGACAGCACACTTCTTCTCTGTCATGGTTACAAATCATATCAGGTGATTGTGGCTCAGGTTGAGGATTGCATGATGGTGTGTCTGGTGAAGGCTGGAAAGAGATTTTTAACCACCTAATCCAGGAGTAGTGCTGGGCAAAGGATAGTAATCCTGTACTTCATAACATTAGAGTTCCCTTTCAAAAGCTACACTCAATGCTGCGTGAAAACGCTATGGGAACGTCTCTTTGTTCTCCAGTTGTGAAGCACGTGTGTGTCAAACACGCCAAAACTTTGGCTTATACACTACCGTTCAAAAGTTTGGGGTCACTTGCAAATTTCTTTGTTTTTGTTTAGTGATTTATTTTCTACATTC
>JAQMYL010000023.1:1445315-1455637 GCA_030014365.1 Clarias pachynema | reverse complement strand
TTGATGCCAAGAAATAAAATACCAGAGACAAAGAATTCAATGGACTTTGTGTCGTAATTAACGAATCTGAAACAAAGCTACGCGTCAGAACTAGTGGAATAATACGACCGCATCCACAAACACAATGTTGCAAAAATGATGAAAAAAAACCCTTTAAAGGAATATTAATACAAAACTGATGGTCTGGCAGGAATTGAAATCAAGTCGCTAAAGTGAGAGCACTGCGTGTTTACCACTGAACCACTAGGGGTCATGCTGTTGATGTTGATAATTGTCCATAACAACGATCACCACAAACACCGTTACATTACAGTACAGTTACATTACATTTGGAAGCTCAGATGCACCTCACAGAACATTTCTGAAATTAAATGAAACAGAGAGGTAACATTACAACACTATGAGATGTATGGCATGAGATACACACACTGCGTGTGGGAAGTTGGGGAGCAATTGCTGATCGCAACCGTGTGAAGAACCCTGGTAGAAACTAAAGGGAGCATGAATGTGCTCTGTGCTCTGACGCTGTGCGAATGGATGCTAATCTGCATTAATGCTCCAAATAAAGGCTACAGTTATTTTTTTTTATGTGTTTTGTGGTTGTATATGAGGGGTACCACGGCAATCGGACCTACAGCAAAAAAGGTCTGGAATTGTAGTGTACAGTAGCTCCTGAATGTGTATATTTCATGTGCATTTTTCTGCAAACCTACAGTACTAGTCAAAAGTTTGGACACACCTTCTAATTCAATATCTTTTTTGTTTGTTTGTTTAATGATTTATTTTCAACATTCTAGAATAATACTGGATATTTCAGAACTATGAAATAACACATGGAATTATATAATTAACTAAAAACAATAGCAACAGCTGCAACAGTCAGATTATAACATGAAGGTCAGCTGTTCTGGAACAGTTCATGCAAAAACAGTATTGTGTGGAATCTGTTTGTAAAACCCATCAAGCTCCATGATGAAACTGTCTCTCATGAACACCTTCCCAGGAAAAAACAAGACCAAAACTTCATTTCAACTTCAAAATACAGTAAGTTAATTTAGAGCTACCAGCCTCTGAAATCACCAATTAACAAACAGCACCTCACAATAGAGCCGTTATGAAGCTTTACAGAGCAGAAGTAGCAGATACACATCTCAATATCAACTGTTCAAAGGAGATTATTGTGTATTTTGGATAAACGCCTTCAGTATTGTTTTATAGTGTAGAAAGAAATAAACATGAGGAAAGATCATAGGAGATGACTTAGCCAAACTTTTGACTGTTAGTTTGTTAATGTAATGAAAGGTTTTTTGTTTTTGATCGTATCATTTTCTTATTCATTTTCATTTTAACTACATGAAACTGGTATACAGGAATTAGAGTAACATTAGTGCAAAGTCATTCCTAAGTATTCTGTATTGTGTATATTCTGAACATCCAAATCCTGCTATAAGATTTTGTGTGTGTGTGTTTGTGTGTGTGAAGGCCAAGATGCCAGCTGGTGGTATGTGATGGCAGGTAGCAGTGATTCAGACCCCTGCTGATCAGATGCTGAACGGTTTTCGGGGAGATGATTGGGAAAATGCGCCGCTTCTGCGCTTTAGCACTCAGCGTCTGCTGCAGCCACACGGAAATCCATCTCTGAGCACAAATACCTCCGCCGCCTTCATTTCAGACACACAGCCTCCACAAAATCGACTTTCATAAAGCTGGCTGTGTAGTTTTTACCCTTGTGTGTGTGTGTGTGTGTGTGTGTGTGTGTATGTGTGTGTGAGAGCGATTTCCTTATGGAAAAAAAGATTGCATACTTTTCACATGTGAGTGCTGTGAAAGTGTGAATGTGTGAATTTCACCATCTTACACCCTGAAGTTGCACGTGGAAGGCCAAATGAATGCATGTGATATTTAAATGGAGAACACGTGATCACATGTGGAAATTAATATGGAAATACTCTTTCTATGAAGTTAAATGAATCAAGAAAAGACAGGAGGAGAAAGAAAATTAATCTTATGGAAAAATGAATCATACCAAATGAACTAAATCAAGAAAAATATAATAAATGTGATAAAAAAATGTGATTATAAATAAACAAAAGTAAAACACCTGTGAAAATAGATTTATTGTGTAAATATGTATAGTAAAAATAATGATAATACAAAAAATTAATCATGTGTAAAAGAATTATGAAAATATATGGTGTAAAAAGTTAATATAAAAAGAAATAAACAGAAAACTTTATGTAAAAACATCAAACACAAGTAAAACATTTTCAGCCCTCTGGCTATAGAATTAATGTCAATAAACTTTTAAAAATGACAAATACATAATTTCAACACAATCTCCTTGCTTTTCAATACACTTTGTCCACCAACAAGCTTTCGTGTTCAATCATTACATTAAAAATATTTTAGTCTGAGCTGCGAGCCACAAATACACTGCTGTCTTCAGTTCTTCATCAGAAGTGAATCTTTATCCTCATAGTTCTGCTTTCAGGGGACCAAAACAGGTGAAAGTCTGATGGAGTCAGATCAGGACTATAGGGAGGACACTTTAACACCTCAGAGTGTCGACAGTGTGGGAAGCAGTGTGTGGACGTGCATCATCTATCACGTGAGATCACGACGCCCTCAAATAGCGCTCCTCTGTGTTTAATCTCAAGTTTAGTCTTCAGCTCCTCAATAAGGAAAGATCATAGAAGAAGGCTTGGCCATAAGCTTCTCACTGTAAGAAGCACTGTTGACTATTGAACCTTTTTTTCTGATGATGTTCCAATACTTCTGGCCCTTGAGAATCCCAGAAAACTGTAAGCGATGATGAATTTTACAGTTGATGGTCGAATTTTGAACTTTTTCTTTCACGATTGAAGATGTTTCCGTTCCAGACTCATCTGCCATTTACTCTCAGGCTCGTAGTGATGAATTCTTCCCTCGTCACCAGTAATGATTCTCATTAGGAAACCTCAACCTTATTCAGAGTGTTGAATGTCCAAATTTTGTTTGCAGATATCCAAACGCTTTTGTTTTTGTGGTCTGAGGGTGTACCTGGTGCAACTCACAGAAGAGCATAAACAGATCACTGCACGCTGCTCTTCTTTCATGCATTCGTCCATTTTTGCTCTCACCGCAGTTACAAATGAACCGATGTAACACGTTCACACCTGCACAGCAGTGACTGGGGCGACTGGAGCCGGGAACGGAAAGTGCTGATGAGACAGTGCGGCCAATTTCACGTAGTAGAAGGAATCCTATGAAAAAGATTCAAAAGGAATAGAAATCACATGTAAACAAAAAATACACAATGCAAAAAACAAGTAAAAAATATTAACTCAAATAATAAAAAATTATTAAGTCAATAAAATTTTTAAAGAAATAATTAATTCTATCGTATGTGGTACATGGAAGTGGCGTGCTCTGTGTGTGACAGTGACATGTGTGAAGTGGGTGGAATAACATTAGTGTTAATTAGTGCAAGTTTTTTTTGTTTGTTTTTCTGAATCATTTTCTGAAGATTTACGAAGATTCCAAACTCGAGTCTGAATGAATCAGTGAAGTGACTCAAAAGCGACAGAACAGGACCGTATTGGATGTGGAGTGAAGGAGTGCATTGTGGGAAAACGATGTTCTAATGGTGTGTGTGATGGCAGTAAACAGATGCACATGCTGACCACTTGTGCACACAAACACACACACACACACACACACACACACACACACATACACTGACAAGCATATGGGTGAGTCAGAGGGTGACATTAATAATTCCTCTTGCACCACACTCGTCTACCTGCTCCGGTGTTCAAACCTTCTGCTCATGACAAGAGGAAAGAGAGAGAGAGAGAGAGAGCAAGAGAGAGAGAATAAGAGAAGCCGGATGAAACAGAGAGAACGCTAATAGTAATGGCACCCTAAGGAGGACCGGCTAGTTTTTCTCAATACCACACCATAACTCAAGGAGGTGCCGTTTTACTATTTAGTCACTATCATCGCTAGTTTCAAATCTCTCCCATTTAATCGCGAGTTTTGTGGGCGTGGTTAACCGTAAATACTTTAAACATGCTTCATGGCTGATAGACGAGTATGACTGTACGCACATGAGTACAACAAAAACCAGCAGACCGGTTGTAAATTGGCAGAAAATTTTTCATTGTATTTGACCAGGGAAACATTTTCAACTTTACTAGAAACAACAGAAACATTCATAGAAATGCAAATGGAAAATGCAGAGACATGAGCTTGTTTAGTTCACTCAATAGTTCAGGACTGAAATTCCCACAAAATGTTTTGTACCTGAGCCTCCAATAACGAACTGGACTCCATATGAACTTCTCCACATCTCCTGTTATACTGAACTTCTAGCCTCCTAACACACAGTATGATGCAGATCAATCCCTGCTATCCGTTATCACCCAGATGAGGATGGGTTCCCTGTTGAGTCCGGTTCCTCTCAAGGTTTCTCCCTATTACCATCTCAGGGAGTTTTTCCCTCACCACTGTTGCCCTCGGCTTGTTCATCAGGGACGGTCTGATCATTCTGATTCATACACATTCTCTCACATTTTATACACATTTCCATAATTTCCTTTTGATTCTGTAAAGCTGCTTTGTGACAATATAAGCACTATAGAAATAAAATTGGATTGAATTTGGGGCGGCACGGTAGTTAGCACTGTCACCTTGCACCTGCAGCATCCGGGTTTGATTCCCGCCTTGGGGTCTGTGTGCATGTTCTCACCGTGCTTGGTGGGTTTCCTCCGGGTACTCCGGTTTCCTCCCACAGTCCTAAAACATGCAGATTAGGCTAATTGGCGTTCCTAAATTGCCCGTAGTGTGTGATCGTGTGTGCATCGTGATGGATTGACACCCTATCTATGGTGTACCCCACCTCGTGCCCTAAGTCTCCTGGGATAGGACCCAGGCCCCTCACGACCCTGGATACAGGATAAAGCGGTATAAACGATGAGTGAGTGAGAGTGAATTTTGTCTTGATGTCTGTTTAAAATCGACACTCGTTTGATGTTTAATTCAAAATCATTTAAAAGAACATAAGCAGCACTTCTGCCACACAAGCTCATAACTTCAGATCGGATTACATGTGTAATTTAGTACACCTTTTTTTTTAATTCACATTTCTTTTAGAGAGGATTTTAATGTAAACTCATCTGCAACACAAACACAACCCTAAAGTCTTCACATAAAGTGTCTCTTCATCCTACAGATTTTTTTTCTATGAAGCAAAACTGTATTTATTTTTTCTCCACTTCATTCCCATCTGTTTGTTTTTCAAAGGCTGCATTAAGGCGTTAGACTACACGATGATTGACCTGCCTCGGCGCTAACGTGGTGTAAAGCTAATTTTCACTTACCGTGTTGTAGGGGAACGGAGCGGAGAGGGGCGTGGGGGGAGGGTGGGAATAGATGTGAGGGCAGGACGCCGCTTTACGGTGTGTGCCGGCTCCATTATGCCGGCCCTTATTATGAAAACATTAAATAGTTAAGGTGAACTTATTTAAACTTTTACAAACTAATCCTCGTGGCGGGAATCAATTCGAGCGATTGATGGAGCGTTCCTCTTTGGCTAAGTGCACTTTCTTGGAGTGCATTCAACTGGATCTTGATTAACAATTGTAATCAATCCAGACACCATACTCCTACACACGCACACACACAGTGATTCTGTGGCTGTAAATGTTGGTCTAAACCCACTGAAGGTCTCTCTCTCTCTCTCTCTCTGTTGTTCCACTGAACTCGACTTATTCAGCATTTATTATTTTAATTCTGGAAAATACTACACTCTTTCAGCAGCCTATGCATGTTTTATCAGTAATTCTGCACGACTTCTTTTAAAGAACATGCTATTATTATTATTATTATTATTATTATTATTATATCTAATAAAAAATTATCCAGAATGATGCCTTTTAATTTTCTGACCAAATCAGATTCCAAGTTGGAGCGCAAGAGACAAAAACAAACATGGATGACGTGATGGACTGCTGGTGGAATATGAGTCCAATAGATTAATAAATCTAATTAAGAAATAAAGCTAGTTAGCAAGTTAATTAGTTATAACTGATACTAGCTGGGATAAATTATAAACCCATCACACTGTGCACTCTGTGGTTTTTCAACAAAATCTCCTTTTAATAGTGCATCAGTCTGCGTGATTCACTCTGGAAATGAACTTGTACAGAAAACCAGTTGACATGAGCTCAAACCCGTCTGCAGGCTGAGCTCTGACGTAATAAGAGGAACATTTGTTTATTTTTCCACTATCATTCCTGCATCGGGCACTGTCGTATTCGTAGCCCTCCAGTGATAATATCTCCTGTGTTTGGAGTGTGCATGTTCTTCCCATGCTTGGCGTGTTCTCTCCATGTTCTCCGGTTTCCTCCTACAGTCCAAAAACATGAAGATTAGGTTCAGTCTCTTACTCATCCTTTATAGTGTTTATTCTGTACAGTGTTGCGGGAGGCCTGGAGCCTCTGACAAAATATTTGGGGCATGAGACGGCGTACACCCAATCTATTGTAGGGCACACTGTCGAGTTATCTTTTGTGAAAACATGCAAACACTTAAACAACAATCATAGCATAACATACGTTACTGCTTTTCTCTTGTATTGAGAACTAAGCAATTAAATCAAATATCAAGTAACTCAGATTCAAGTGATCAGTCCTTCATATAAGTAAAGAGCGGAATCATCATACTATCAGTGACCCTGAGATGACCAGCAGCCGACGCGCTTCCCTGTTCCTTTTCGAATGACTTCAGCTCAATCATTTCACTTATTTTAGCTTTACACACAAAAACACTCACACATACACACTAGACACACACACACCCACACACACACACACACACACACACACACACACAGTACGGGCAATTTTGAAACAACAATCTGGTTTTCCCCCACAGTTTAGGTTGATTTTTCGGAATTGCCTGTAGTGTGTGTGTGTGTGTGTGTGTGTGTGTGTGTGTGTGTGTACTTGTGCCCTGAGATGAGTTGGCATCCCATCCAGAACGCACCCAGCCTTGTGCACTGAGGTCCCTGGGGGAGCTGACGGATGATGGATGTTTTGTTGTTGTGGCACTAAATCAATCATGGTCTGTATTCTAAGGCCATCGATGTCAATTTATTATAAAATAACCCTCAAATAAAACAACTGTATAATGAACATAATTTAACTAAAGTGTGTTTTTTAGGTAAAATGAATTAATAAATTTACTACTTGACCTATTATTTTTGCTTTTTTCACCTAAGAAGACGTAATGTAAACCAGCACTTCATCAACTTCAGATCATATTTGGAATCAATCTATATTTGGAAAACACATGAATTTTGTTTATGTAGTTTACATCGACTTATAGAAAAGCTTTGGATCATAGCAGATCCTCATGCTAGTTCATTAAATCAGGGATTAGGATTAGCACCATCATTTGAATAAATGGAGAATAAACAAGCCAGCACACACAGTGAAGCAACATAAAATCATAATAAATAAATAAATTAAAAAATACATTAATTACATGTATTTATGAAATGTAAAATTTATTATTTATTATTTTTTATGAAGCACATTTAATATAACACAGTTCACCAAAGTGCTGTGTAATCCTAAAATAGCTGCAAACAGAAAAACAGACAATAAAAAAGTCTCACTGAATGAAATTCAGAAAAACAATAAATAAATAAGTAAATAAATAAATTTAAAAAAATTTGAAACGAGTGTGTCCTCACTAGTGATGGGAAGTTTGAATCATTTTAGTGACTCAGTACTTTGAATCTCATTCATCAAAATGAACGGATCTTTTTTTGAGTCATTTAGTTGATTTCATTCTTTTGATCAGAAATAAAATAAAATTTTACACTTTCAATAAATAGACACGTCTACATACACACATTCTGGCTATAGTTGCAGTAATGGAAATATTACAATGAAGCTAAGGACATACAGTATTATGATAAACAGAATGAGCAGCTCACCTCTCATATCTTCTAGTCCGAGTCATTCATTCTTTTGAATCTATTGCACTGCATAGCACCTATGGGAGTCACATGACAAAAGAACGAACGATTCGGACTAGAAGAAAGTTAACTACTCGTTTTTGTTTCCTGTACATAACCTACGGAGGGTTTGCGATGCTTTGCGCATGCGCGCCCAGTAGAACATGAACAAATCAGTCTCCGAGATACTCGTTCTTCTGAGTCACGTTAAAGTGAAGTCACTAATCCTCACACTTTATTAAATACCAGAGAGTATTAAAAATTTCTTGAGGTGAGATTTAAAAGTAGGAATAGTAAAATAAAACTAAAATTAAACATTCAGTGACCACAAAAGAAATCGTGGTGTATGTAGAAGTGAGTCAAAATAACTTCCACTCCACTGACTGTTCATTCGCTCTCCCAGCGCTCTGTACACGATTTCCTTTTATGGAGTTTTGGTGTCGATAAATTGATAAATGATCGATAAATGATTGTGTCAAGAATACGCTTTGCATTTTACTGGTGATCAACATACACACACTATGAAGAAAATCAGTGGATTTTTCTATTATTATTATTATTATTATTATTATTAACACCACTTACTTTACTAAAAGACCAATAAATTATGTTTTCAGTGATAACGGCATGCCTTTCTGTTTAAAACATTACTGAAGCAAATTTAGATTCCCGTTTGCACTCCCCCTCTTGCCTTGGAGCTATTTTAAGAAACGAGGATGTAATCCCAAACTTAAACAACCGGCTGTTTTCTGTTCACCTGCTCAAACTCTGTCTGAAATTTTGCACGAGCAAATATTTGAGGAATCACACAGGTTTGTTTGGAAGCTAAAGATTGATTCGCATTGTGGAAAAACAAAATCTTTCAGCTAGTTAGGTTTGTCCGGACAGTAACAGAGTGGGCATTATGACCTCGATTTAGTTTTGTACTTTATTTTTCCTTATTTGGTCATAGCTTCCTATCCTCAGTTTAGCAGTTTACTCAAAACACATGCTGCATTTGATTCATGAGTTGATTCACATGGAAGTGGACCAAGATCATCATAGATAGTGTAACTGTTGTGTGTGACCTGTCTACCACACTGAGGTGAAGAACACTCTAATGAGCTTAACACTGCATATCTGAGGGAAAAATACAGCCAGACTTCCCACGTCTGACCCTGTGACACTGTCCTAAAGTTCATCATGTCATGTTAAACACAATGTGATTATTCCAAATGATAAAATCACTCATATCTTACAATTACATGCAAGAGAAATTCTCTCACTCTCTCTCTCTCTCTCTCTTCGAAAGTCCTTGAAGCCCATCCACTGTAAAATAAATGAATAAATATAAACTCACACCCTTCTGTTCTCCCGTGCCGCAATTATTGACTCGATTTTCACCCTTTATCTTTGCACGAAGCCGCGGGAAAATGTGAGTGAAATTTTAAGAGCAATGTGAAGGAGAGGGCGACTCGGTAGACGCTATCAGGACGCACTTGGTATGCGAGACACCCCATGAGGCAGTCGGTGGGGCCTCGGTTGCAAATTTACTCACAATGCTCTGAATTCGTTACCAAAGTGTAAAAAAGAAAAAAATCCAACAAAAGCTAAAATCCTGATTAATCATAAACAAACATGAATGGGGAATGCTAATCTGGAGTAAATATGCAGAGGGAGAATCTGAAAGTTAGTATGGATGCAGAGTGTTTCTGTCATTTACTTACATGTAGTGGACAAGAATTGACTTTAATTGTTAAAACTTTATTTTCTTTCTTTATTTTTTGATTTTATTTTAAGCCAACAGGCTGTTAAGACATCACCACAAGGCAATGACAAAAATAATCTATTGGTGAAAATACATGATCAGAAATTAAAATCACTGAATTTGTGTCTTGGAGATCGGTGTGTGGCTAAATGCAAATCGGCTGAACCATGAATGCTCTTGGCAATGTGCATTTCTCAAAATACTTACACACGAGTATAAAGAAAAATTTTAACTTTTATAAAGTTGTTGAGAATCTTTATTTCGGTTTGGCCGCTAAACATATTTACACATCTTTATGGAATAATAAAAAATACAGTCAATGTGGACTTTTCCTTCCAGAAGCAAACTATTTCTGTAGATGATGAGCTTTCGCTGACACCTTTCAAAATTTCTCCATTATTCTCCAATCAGTCGGGTGGGCCGCAGACTATCACGTGTTTCCTCCGACCCACGTGACGTCACTGACCGCATCTTTTCAAACTGCTTGCTCACGCACCATTGGGGGCAGCGTAACACACTTGGAGGTCAGCGCTATCCGCTCCCTCTGCTTGCGTGAGCTCACAGACGCCC
>JAQMYL010000023.1:1428196-1438556 GCA_030014365.1 Clarias pachynema | reverse complement strand
AAGCGAGAGAGAAAGTTTCTTCCACCCCTTCACAAGAAGCGCCGGAGCGCGCTTGAGAAGTGGACAGTAAAGGCTCATGATCCGGCGAGAGAGAGCGAGAGAAAAGGAAGATTCCATCTCGTGCGCTTCCGCCAGATTTGCACACGAAAATGCGCCGCGGCTTGCGGTTTCGTTTTAAAGACGGCGAGCCGAGCTCTGTAGTCCAACTAGGAACCGTGGAGGCCAATAGAGACCATTGTACAGTATTTATTCCCATTTTGTACTACAGTTAATTTGGAAATGCCTAATCTTTAGACTGTGGAAGGAAGCAATAAAAATATATACATTTTATACAAGCCGGTTTTCTTTTTTTTTTTTACATTATTATTGCTATTATTATTATTATTATTGACTGCACAATAATTCAGTATAAAACACCATTAAAGCAAACTGTGTATAGCTGATATGAGGTGTGCTGCCACATCATTTAAAGTAATCTAATCACAGTCTCGATAGAACCGAGGCTTTCTGGGTCCATTAATGAATTTTCGACTTCTATTCAGCTTCTGGAAAAATCATTCCAAAAAATCCTGCACATTTTTTTTTATCGCGCCAAAAAAAAAAAAGAATGGGTGCATTCCAAACGAACTAATTAAACTTCATCATTTTACTGTAGTGCAACATTAATTCAGTTTGACTTATCATCGTTTGAGTGGTTTTACATAGTCTCAGGCAGGAAATGGCATTAATTCCATTAATTTGATGAAATTTATGAGTCATTAATACAAGCATGCGGATGTGATATGAGCACGAGGGAGCGTAAAATTTAAACAGAGGCAGATGGTGGAAAAAACAGGCCTTAGGTTATTAAATTTCCGTTTCTCACCTTACTCATGCTATTTTCTTTTTTTTTTTTTACAGGCTGTTGATAACTTCCTGTACGCACCCCTGTGACCTTCCTGCTCATAGTCTGCCTCAAGTAAAGTCTAATTTCTTTTGACATCATGAAGAATAAATTAAGACAATTATACAAGAAAATTAGTTTCTTAGTACTTTTGTATAATTAAATTAATTTAAAACTTTTCCACACATTTATACAATTTGTCAGTTACTAGAATTTGTACTGTATTGAGTTTAGATTATATGTTACTATTTGCTAATTTGCTAACATTTTTAGCTCTATTGTTTTTTCACCAATGAATAACATTTGTGATTTGCTGCTAGTTATCAGGCTAATTGTGATTGTTGTGCTATTTGCTAATATTTGATAGTTTTTGATAGTTTTTAAACTATGACTGTGAAACACTGCAGCTCGCAGGACAAGTACCTGCCAGGAAATGTGCTAGCTAACTTTTCAGCTAATTATGGTGTAGATTATGTTGTTATATTTTTCTTATTTTCTTTGTGATTATTCAAAGACATTGGTGGTCAGTAGTTGATTGATGATTAGCTGCTAGCAATTAAGACTTTTGTTGTGACCATCTTGTTTTCATTTGGTTTTTTATTAGCATGTGGGCTAGCTGCTAGTGTGTGAAGCTTTCTCAGTGTTCCGCTGCTTTCTATCACCAAGGGTTTCTGCTATTTTTATTTTTAGAATCTTGTCATTATTTTGGTTGTAGTTTTATGAGATGTGTGCCTATATTTGCACAGTAAAGTTTGTGATTAGCTGTTTGATTAACAGACTGGGCAGAGTTGAGATAAAATACACAGCAAAACTATCAGCTAAATATACAGATAAACTATCATCTGTGCTGATCCTCCTCGACCTGGCAGCTGCATTTGACACAGTAAACCATAAGATTCTATTATCTACTCTTACAAGCCTTGAAATCTGAGGAACAGCGTGGCAATGGTTTGCTTCCTACCTACAGTAGAAGATAGGTCGTATGAGGTGACATGGAGGGGATCCATATCTGCCCAATGCAGACTCTCTACTAATGTCCCACATGGTTCAGTCCTTGGTCCTCTTCTGTTGTCCCTGCATATCTGGTCTCTTGGTAAAGTCATATTATCGCATGGCTTGTCATACCATTGTTATGCAGATGACACACACCTTATTTTCTCCTTTCCTCCCTCAGAAACTCAGGTTTCCACCCGGATCTCAGCATGTCTGGCAGACATCTCATCCTGGATGGCAGCTCATCAGCTAAAGCTCAATCTGAGTAAAACCGAAGTTCATCCCTGGTGACTCATCCCCAGTCAAGACCTTGTGATCTCTCTGGACAACAATCAGATTAATCCTTTAGTCACTGCCCTCAATCCTGGGGAAATCGTGGACAATCATCTGTCATTTTCCCCACACATTGCTAAACTTACTTACTCTTGTCGATTTCTTCTTTACAACATCAGAAGTATCCGCCTATATCTTTCACTCAGGTGCTTGTTCAATTCAATTCAATTCAATTTTATTTGTATAGCGCTTTTAACAATTGACATTGTTGCAAAGCGGCTTTACACAATCAAAAAAATTATTTAAGTTTGCATGAAATGTGAATGTGTATAAATCAAAATGATGAGACTGTCCCTGATGAGCAAGCCGAGGATGACGGTGACAGTGGCAAGGAAAAACTCCTTGAGATGGTAATAGGAAGAAATCTTGACTCAACAGGGAACCCATCCTCATTTGGGTGAAATGGATAGCAGGGATTGATCTGCATCATACTGTGTGAAACTGGAAGTTCAGTATATGCAAGGCTGGAATCTATAATCACACCGAGGTCTTTTACTGTTGCACTTGATGGAACAGAAAGGCCATTTAAAGTTACAGTGTGATCAGAAAGCTTACTTCTAGCTGCTTGTGGTCCTATGACTAGAACTTCTGTCTTATCTTTTTGTATTTTTGTATTATTATTTTTGCACATTTTTATGCTTAAATATATGTGTCTTTAACCTTATCTCTATTTTATATATTTATTTTTAATAAATATGTGGAATTTGGAAAAACTATTTTGAAAAATTATTACCTTGGACCTTATTACCAGCCAACATCACTGACCTTGATTTGCAACATGAACACGATCAACATTTTTGGAGAAAAACTCCAAAATCAAAATAAATGAATGAATAAGTAGACAAATAAATTAATAAATAAGTGTTTTGATAAGTGCCCTAGACAGGGATGAGTCCCTCTATTTTAATTGTATTATATATACACACACATATGTGTGTGTGTGTGTGTGTAGCACAGTTAAAATAAAGGGACTCAATGTTAGATTTAAACATAGAAAATGTTAAAAAATACAAATATACAAAAAAAAGCTAAAATTTTCAGATCCACAGAAGTTACCAAATGTCGTTCTTCACCTGCGTATGGGTTAAGGATGAAATTAAATTGACCTATAATCTGTGAAATTTTTTACCTGCCCTGGGTTCTGTATATCACTTCCCAATCCCTCCCCTGTGGTTAGAGCATGTTGGTTGATTTACACTCACTTTCAGAGGTCAGAGATGAACATGAATGTGGTAGGTAATCCTCCTAAATGCTCCTGTAGTCATCTCAGCCTCCTTCCAAGAAAATCAACTCACTGAGCTGCAAAGGTGCTCTGTTCATGGACATGAGCTTCCATGCTGCATGGCTCAGGTTCAGAATCCCAGGTTACTGGAAGGTCTTTAAATAAAGTAATGTGATACGACTCCCTCTGATCTTGCACATTTGTAGTCTGTGATTGATATCTGAAGATGTACTTTGATGTTATATTTACTGTTTTTTTTTTATTCCAAAGCAAAAATAAATAGAAATTACAGAAAAATAACTACTTCAACCACAAAAACGAAGCTAATTGAATGCTATTGTAATTAGTGAACTAATAAAATTATTAGTTTTGCAAGTCTTGTAGTTTTTTTGTGTAACAACTCTATACTCTATACCAGTGCTAATTTATTGCTCCTCCTAACCACAGCCATGATAAACACAAATATACAGATTAGCATAAACCCAAATCAGGCGTTCATTTTGTACCTCTAACTGTGATGGAAGGCAGTCAATTTCACCTGATCAAATCACCTTTAAAATCCCTTCTGTTCCACTCGCTAATCTCTCACCAAACTTCATCGCTAGTAATCAATTATGAACCCGAGAGCCTGAGGCGTATCTCGAGGCTTCGCCGCCAAATAAGATGCAAAGCTGTGATCCTGAAAGACTTCGTATCTCAGGAATAATGCAGCTCTGAGCGTCTCAAGCGAGACACAGATAATTTCAACACATAAGCAGATTCTCAGAGCGCTTTAATCAATGCCAGCGGCGCATTTTAGCCGAGGGACAAATAATGAGGCAATAAAGAGATAATGCCGAAGGAACCTGGTGGGATTTGGTGCAGGAGAAACATGGAGTGATGGAACCCTCGGGGTTCTGAGCTACGAAACTCCTGGTAGGAAGTTTCGAGAAGTTTTAATTAATTTACTGGAATTCAGTTATATATTGTAGGTACGGCATTATAAATAAAGTCTCATGGATGAAGTGATTTGCTGAAATAACAATAATAATAATCATTTACTAAAAGAATAATTTTTATTTGAAAACATTAAATAATTAATTAATTATTATTAATATTATTATTATTATTATTATTCACTCACTCATCGTCTATACCGCTTTATCCTGTATTCAGGGTCGCGGGGACCTGGAGCCTATCCCAGGAGACTTAGGGCACGAGGCAGGGTACACCCTGGACAGGGTGCCAATCCATGACACACACATACACACACTCACACAGTACAGGCAATTTGGGAACGCCAATTAGCCTAACCTGCATATCGTTGGACTGTGGGAGGAAACCGGAGTACCCACAGGAAACCCACCAAGCACGGGGAGAACATGCAGACTCCACGCGCACAGAGACAGGAATCGAGTCTGGCCGGGAATCGAACTCGGACCCTGAAGGTGCAAGGCGACAGTGCTAACCACTAATTATTATTATTATTATTATTAATTATTATTATTATTATTATTATTATTGCATGTTGGACATATCACATGATGTAAACCTGTAAGTAGTAACAAGTAAGAAACCAGTTTGGAATTTTCAAAAAAATCTAGAAGTTCTGGAATTAAGATGAACCTCTACCAATGGGATGGCAAGAGCAACGTGTGGAGAAAGAATAGATATGCTCCTTATCGAGAACATATGACCTGATGGGCAAAGTATTGTGGAGGTATAGTATCATGGCTTTTTATCTTTTATGATGATAGAACTCACGATGGAGCATCAGAATTAATTTAGAAGTCTACAGAAACCTTCCGTCTGGGAATGAGGAGAGAATCACACTGCATCCCAATACAATGTAACAGAACACACTGTAAAACTACACTGCAACAGAACTACATAAGACTGTGCACAACACAACACACTGCATCACAATACCTTGCAAAACTACATAACACACTGCATCACTGCATGCAAGACAATGAAACACAACACATTGCAAAACCACATAACACTGCATCACAACACAACATACTGTACTGCAAAACCACATAACACTGCATCACAACACATTGCAACACAACACGACCCCACACAGGACTTCCTCAGGTGGAATGTGAAAGTGTTTAGACTTCATCAGAGTTGCAATTTACCTCCTGCAGAGGACACTGGAGTTAGAAACCCTCGTAAACACACAACACCTGAAAGAACAAGCCTGTGAAAGCATCACAAAAGAAGAATGAAGCAGTTTGCTGATATCAGTCATTATTTAGCTTGATGCAGTTTTTACAAGTGCTGGATACGCAGCACCATATTAAGTGTTATTTACTTCAATTTACTTCAAAGCCATTTGTCCTTTTTCTCAGCTAAAAGTTGTTTGGTCTGCACAGCAAAAGTGTCATGTCAGGAAACAAAAACTGATATTCTGCTCTGTCATCTCAAATTCAGCTTTTGACCGGAAACTTAAAGGTCTAGAGCAATAAGATCTGGTCTTGTCGTTCCAATTCTTTAGGAGTCAACCATATATAAAAATAATGACATATGACTTAAAGGAATATCATTTAGACATAAGTTTGGAAAAATGTTGTACACAGCAAACTCAGAAATGGTCACCATTCGCTTGTAAGGATGATGAAAGTAATTTCTCTTACTGTTAGAATGATGAAGTTACATTACTGTGTGCAAGTGAAGTGATTTTTCCATTTTATTTTATAGAATATCAATAATTTTGAAGTAATTCATTGTGTGATAATCCTAAGGTAAAGGAATGTTTATAATTATTATTATTATTATTATTATTATTATTATAATGTAGATTTAATGATCATAAAACACCTTGAGGTCATGAGTGTGCGAGTTCTAAACCCAGCAGCCCGGTGCAAACAAGCCTGATTGATTTCCTCCACTGCGGCGTGATTGAGAACTCGGTGGCCGTATTTTTCCTGGCGTGAGAACTAACACTGAGGATTGATGAGCAGCACTACTGAGTGAAACACATGATTATGAACAATTAAGACAGCTAGCTTGACAGCGGACATTTTTCCCCCTTCTCCTCCACGCAGTAGCCTGTCTATTGATAATGTTTACCATAAAACTCCTTTAAACCAGGCGACGCCTCAGAAACTTTGCCATCAAACTGATGTATGGAACCATTTCCCCAAACTAAACATACTTCAAAACATTATTAGCGCCATCGCTGCGACGTATTAAGGTAAGAAGCGCTGAAGGCGGTCTGCTGAGGCGCTTTTCCCTTTTCCTGGTGATGAAGTGCCTTTCATTCAGGCCTCTCTCAGACACACGCTGTGAAATGGGAGAGATTTATCAGAGTTCACTCCGTCTCTCTTTCTCCTTTTAAAAGTTAGTGAAGGAGAGGTGAGTCTCGCTGGCGGTTTAGCGCATGGTCCGTATGTTAAGAACGTCAAGCGGCCGGTTCATATGCATGTAAATCAGGATGTCATACGGGAAAGCGAAGAGGTGCACGCTCGAAGTAATGGGCCAATTTTTGTCGGGTCTATCGAGCACAAGATTTAAGCATTACGAGAAACGCCATCGCTCAACACGCTCATGACAGCCTTTCATTTCGAGCTCGGCGGAATGAACACGCGTGTTTGTGGCGGTTTGAGATTTATCCAAATCATCGCGCAGCTGCGGCCCTGCCACGAGGAGTCGAGAGGGGAAATAACTTCTTTAGTGCTAATGATGGATCGCCCTGTTACGTGCTTGTTATAGAGGCAAAGGTGCAATTAGAGTGTTTTCCTTCAGCGTGTTCTCGCTTCAGAGATCTTCATTTCACTCTCCGTGAGCCGAAGTGTTCTGTTTGTGCGGTGCGGATTTGACATATTTCACAACACTGAAAAGCTCGAATGTGATTGAGCATTTAAATCATAAATCCTTTTTAGAGAGAGAGAAAAAAAAAACATCTTTGCGCTTTCGGGGAAAAAAAAGAATAGAACGAGTAAGAAACCCGTGCTCTTTTTTGGCATGAATGCAAAAACATGAATCCTGTAGAAGCCGCGCTTTATCCTTGGGCTTCTCATTACTAATGCATCTTTAATATTAAATCAATCTATCTTTGCTGCCAGCATTCTTCTTCTTCTTCTTTTTTTTCTTTATTTGGCCCCTCCCTGATGACCTTCATGGCTCTTCTCGTAAAGGTGTAGAGGTACTTCTCCATCTCCTCCTCACACACACTGCCATTTTTTAATAATCACAGCAGGGTCAAAGCCTCGGGCTGCGGCACTGTAATTAGGAATCTCTCCTAAACGGAGGCAGCAGGTCCTGGCTGAGAAGCGCGGTCGCATGTTTTCTTGTCTCATTATCGCCGTTGCTGAGCCAAGCTGCTCACAGAATCTCCACTTTGATCACTCAGTGCTCGGAAATACTGCCAATTCCCAGGAGGGCCGATTTAACCGGTGGCTCATCAACAAGTGTGTGAGCAAGTTTGAGTTAGCGTCGTTGGCTAGCCTGTTAAAAATCATGATTAGGGCTTTTGCAGCCGGCGAGTAAACCGAGCCCAGACACAGATCATTTATTGTTCCATCTTGCGCAAAAAGGATGACTGTTTGCTTGCAGAGTCACCCACTTACAAGGCTACGCGTTGCTCCAGTCCTGGCATTTCTCACACTCTTCACAGTCTTACAGGGGAATTTTCTCCCAAAGAGAGGGGACTTACAGCGCGCCCAGGAAGAGCCAGGAATCCTGAGCGTCTTGTTGGTGTTTCTGTTAATATGAATTGAAGTTTTTTTTATTTTATTATTTTTTTTTAAGTGAAATTGCTGACTGAATCTTGCAGTTAATGCAGTGTGACTGACTGACTTAATGCAGTGTGAATCTGAATAATTTTGGTATGGTTCAGAGCCATTTTCATGTGATGATATTGCTTGTTCTGTTAGATGACTCAGAGGTTTTGTTATAAAATGACTCTGTTGTGTGATATGACACAATTTTCAGCCGTCAGAATCGTTACATTATTATGATGATCTGATTCAGATTTCCGTGCAATGATAGAATTCAAATCCATTATGTGATTCAGAGCAATTTGTTACAATAGGATTCAAAACTGTTTTGATGAGATTCAATGCTGCTTCAATGTCATTTAATGTTTTTCATTATGATTCAAGGAACATCCCAGGAGCACTGTGAGGGTGAGGCAGGAATACACGCTGGACTGGATGCCAGTCCATTACAAAGCGTCATGTACACACATACGTATTCACACACTGATTCAATCCTAGGGGCAATTTGGCATGACCAGCCCACCTGTGGCATTTTTTTTTTTTTTTGCTGAGAGTAATATGGAGAAGAACATGGAGAGGGGCCACACAGAATATGGAGAAGATCCACACATACACAGCAAAACCATGGGGAACATGGATAACAGCGAGCAGATACACACACAGAACATGAAGATTACCCACACAGAACATGGAGATTACCCACACAGAACATGGACAAGAACCAAACAGAACATGGAGAAGATCCACACAGAACATGGAAACAGCAAGAAGACCCACAGCGATACAGCAAACATGGAGAACATGATGAAGACCTGCACAGAACATGGAGAAAACCTACACAGGCACAGCAAGAACATGGAGAACATAAAGAAGATCCACACAGAACATGAAAAACCTGGAGAAGAATAACACAGACAAAGTGAGAACATTCACACATGTGTTAACCCAATGATAGAATCTGGGACCCTCAATATGCGAGGTTAAAAATAACTTTTAAATCACATGTACTGTAGTCATAACATTGAAGGCTAAGAAGGCACAGTCTGTGTAGATTTTTTCCATGTTCTCCATGTTTCTCGTTTGATTTTCAGAAGTTTGTGAAAGATTTCATTATATCCAACCAAAGCGATGGAAATTACTCGTCAGTCGCCGCACTGCCACTCTGGTCTTTTCCTTGTAATTACGCTTTATTAATCATCGGTAATTTATCTAGTGGGGGACAAAAGACTTGGCTTCCGGCAGTGCAATTATTGGAGTTAAGCAGAGCCCCCTGTTCCTATAGGTCTGGAAGGGAAAAGTCTACTTACGGCTTAATTAAGCTCCGCACTCTCAAACCTCACGAGTTCGACTAAAGCTGACGTTCTTCAGTACTCGAAGCTCTTATTCTATGCCTTCATGTCATGAGCAAGATTTTTTTTTCATCTTTTTTTTCTTAATTATTTATTTTTTAGATCTCAACCTGTGATGATTACACAATTAATTAATCAGTCATTATGCTCAATTTATCAAAGGCATGTGGAGTAATCAGCGCACGGACGCTCCTGAGGGAGCACAGATATGTCTTAATGATGGATTCATCCTGAGAAAGCCAGTCAACATCCCACTACACACAGCAGGAGGCACAAATATTAAATACGCCTCTTTATTTGTGACATATTTCCTTGGAGAGATCGCATGTGGTGTTCACAGCTAAGGTTAAAAATATAATAATAATGATAATCATAAAAAAAAGAAGTAAAGTCAATCTCGGAGCTTTATCCATCAGCCAATAAGCTGAAAGTGACATTTTGCCGATAGAAAATGCCACAGCGGTGATCATTAGGTTTGTGCTCGTAGTGGTCAGCTGTATTGCGCAAAGGTCACCAAAACAAGAGACTCGCTTAACGTCAAATATAAATCACTCCCTGGAAACTGTGCGCTTCTATTTCCTCACATGTTCTATCAAAGTCTCTGTTCATGGACTGCATGTTTCCTAAAATAGTTAAATATTATAAATAACAGTCTGAAAAAATATATATACTGTATATAATGCAAACACTTTCTTCCTGATCAGTGTCTGAACTACCTCGGTCAGGAGATACACGGCTCATCACTGCATGAAAAGAGGTGTATCTGTACTAGGAAACTTCTGTATACACCACTGATTTCCGGAAGTATCTACAAGTACCACTGAGCGTATACATCAAATTCCACCAAGCTAGGATACTTCCGGATTGATACCAA
>JAQMYL010000023.1:1399776-1411421 GCA_030014365.1 Clarias pachynema | reverse complement strand
TCCCATAGCGTTTTCACGCAGCATCTCGTTCCCGCTTTTTCAGGGAACAGGGTTACAGCAAAGTAACCCGAGATGTTCCTTGTGTTTTTATTACTTTTTTCTTACTAACTTTGAGAGAAAAAAAGAGAAATGAGAGACAGGTGAGGGGAAGACTGTTCATGGCTGCTATTCAAAATTAGAACAGGAACTAACTTAAATGTAACTATAAGTTAAATTAAATAATCTGTAATTTGTTCATTAATAACAAATGAATAAATCAATAACACTGCTGTGGTATAAGAAGAAGAAAACTCTTGAGGATGTTCTCTTATAGAAAGTTAGTCAGGTGGTCTGGCAAATCAGGATCCAGAATTCAAGAGTGCAGTAGTGTAACAAACTATAAAACACAAAGACATGAAGAAAAACCTGCATCACATTGGTGTAGATTTGTCATTTATTCATTCATGTTGTATTTATTTTATGCACTAAAATCTTTACCAAATGCAGTTGAAAGATCTATTTACTCCTACACGCAGCCTCGTGAGGAATGCTGAATCAGTGATATACAATATATTTTCATAATCTCAAATTACTGTGTAAAGATCTTCTTCATGAAAAAGGGCTCGAGATATGATTTACAGCACTGAGATTTGATTACAGAAATATAAGACCTGCAGCAAGAAGGAAATTACATTTGGACTGTTGGATCAAATCTTTAGACTGTAGCCGTTTGAATGCAGCACCTTTAGGTATTTATGTGCTGGTTAAACACACTCTTTCATACAGACAGACGACTTATCTTCTTCATTTACAAGAAATGCCAAGGTCATAAATACGGGCACTTGCCAGTGCATTGAAATCTTTTCACAAGAAGAAACGCAAAAGTCCTAGAAATTCTGAGGTATGTAAGCCTTGCTGAATGGTTTCATTATTTTCCAGACTGACATGTCAGGAACAGCTGAAGCTGCAAATCTGCCACGTCCTGTCCCCTTGTTAATATGTGGGTTTCAGCTGATGTGGTTTGTAGAGTAAACCTGGGCTCCGGAGTGACACGTCGGCCGTCGGAAAAGTGACGGCGAGAAATCAACTCTGAGGGTGACAGGTCATAAATCCCTACAGAACGCCACTGGGGAAAAACACAGAGCAGGAGAGGAGAAGGAGATCTCAGCTCAAGCATAGAGAGGGAGAGAGAAAGAGAGAGAGGGAGAGACAAAGAGAGAGAGAGAGCAGGACTCTGCCACTCAAACCCCTCCCTCAAGGGACGATCCAACAGGCTGCATGCAAAGCAACCCACTTTCTCTGGGTCCTGAAAAAGAACAGAAAAGTGGGAGTGACTGCAAAAAAAGAAGAGCCTTCTTCCTATTATCTGGATGATCCTGAATGCCAATTACCCTGTGTTCTGTGGGGAGCAGCCTGTCAGTCAGAATGTGCCAGCCAAAAGCTGCTGCACGGTGGAAAGTCACCATTTAGTGCAGAAATGTAATACTCACCAATCCTGCCGTCCACTGCGGTTTTCTGCTCCTGGTTATAATGCCGCATGGGACGTACTGTACGTTATGATTGAGGCCACAGTTTTAACTTTAGTTTCATCTCATGTCTCTGATCCATTCATTAATATTAGGAGTGATGATTCATGACCTCTCCTCTCCTGCAGTGCAGAGACTGAAGCTTCATTCGTCTTTATGTGACCGGAATTATAAGTTAATCAAGGTTAAACAGCAATCAGTTGGCTTACAGTAGAATATAGGATACTGGTTGTGGTCCACATGGTTACTGTAACACGGTTTAAATAGAAAACATACATCTATTGGTTACTGTAACATGGATTATACAGGACCTGTGCTACTACTGATTACTGTAGATGAGTTGGAACAGGAACTGCGCTCCTATTGGTTACTGTACCACAGTTTGAACTAAGTGAACTAATCCCTTTGGCATTTCATGCCCTTTGTGGATGGTCCCTTGGTGATTATGTTAAATATTAAAACCCTGGTGAAGTGCATTTTTAAGACATGAAACCATTATCTTCTGTTAAAATTGATAGCGGTTACTTTTGAAATGCTTCTGGCTAACTTCTTTGATCATTTTGTTCATATGAAATGAAAGAGTGAACATCAAATGTCCAGTATGAAACTAGCTACAGGCTTTAAAGTGCGACAGGTCAAATGAAGAGATTTCTTTTAATACATTTTTATATTTGCTGGCTGACTTTTAACAATCTTCCCTTCTTGAACAGCATGGCCAAAGATAAAATTCAGGTCCTCTTCCTGTCAAAATAATTCAAGCAAAGAAAAACAAACACCTAGAAGTCCATGTATGTCAACTAAAAAGAGAATTTCCATTTTTTTCCAGTTGTTTCATTCAAATTATTCAATGCAAAGTGGTGAGATGAAAATTGGGTGCACACAGGGAAAGTGGTAAAGAGACCAGCGGGTGTGATTCTGCATCCACTTGAATGACCAACATCTTGTCATTCCACCCATCTTCCCCTTTCCCGTAAAATCAAATGTCATTCCATATCAGCTGTCCTGAGGAGTAAATTCAGGCGAGATTTACCTTGCCGTTGCTGCCTTGTCTATATTGTCATCCAGCTTATCCACCTTTGATGAAAACATACAAGATGAATGTGGCAGTACCTGTGTTTGCCAGAGCCTGATTTTCATCAGATGTGAGTGCAATGATAAGATGTGCAGCACCTGTGGGCCGAGGCGTCTTCTGAATAAAAATCACCAACACGTCCTACACAAACAAAACAGACAAGCATAGGGGGAACGAAAGAAAAAACAGAATGGGACAGCATATACCTGGTGTAATCTAAGAAAGATATGTTTTAGAGCCTGAGCTTTGACTCAGACCGAGAAGTGTTTTGGAAATTTATTTCTCCTGTCAGGGCCTATTGATCATTTTAAGCCGTTTCATTAAGGGTAAAAGCCAGGGCTTAAGTCAGACTTTGACATTTTGGGACTTGAGGAAAGACAGATTTAAAATGCTTTAAAATATTTTTGCCCATAAACTTCATGATGTCTGTAGTTACCTCAACTTCACTCTGATTTATACTTGTATATTCTCAAAAAGTCTTACAGTTTGCATTTGTTATCAGGTAACTGAATTGTTAATTACTGAAACTTGTTAGCGGTGTACCACTTTTTAATAACCTAGTCTAAAAATATCACATGGTTTCACAACGGTATTATGGTGACTGTATGAAATCTATGTGCATCTTTTATATAATGCACTGTAATGAAATCAAACAAAAAATTGCATGTTCATTGCAAAAGTATTCATGTTCACTATGCAAGAAAACAAAATCCATGCATACATTTAGGCAGACACCCTTATCCAGAGCACCTTCTTTTTAAATCTCATTATACATCTGAGGGTTAAGGGCCTCACTCAAGGGCCCAACAGTGGTAACTTGGGGGTCGTGGGGTTTGAACCTGGGACCTTTGGAACCATAGTCCAATGGGATAATCACTGAGCTACATCTGATTACATGTAATTGCATGTTTCAATAAATAATTTAATTTGCATTATAAGCACTTCTAATAGGTGGCATAAGGTACAAGCTGTGCCATGTAAATTATAAAGATAATGATGAGGCTATAGCACAAATTGGCCTCTCCAGATCTAAAATGGTGCAATTTTTGTTTCCTAGTCCAACATTCTTTAGGCTTTAGAGCACAGAGACAAACATTGGATAAACCTGTGTTCATAAGCCACTTTTGTTTTAAAAGACAATGGTCAAGAGCTTGCAATCTTTTAGTTAAAATAACTTCACATGTTTTTTCTGGTTTTGGTGAATTTTTTTGTGTTTCAGCCACGGAGAGCCTGTCAGGCAATCAGTCAGTCAGGCAGTCAGTCAGGAACAGTGACTATAACTGGCTTTTGCATTTGGCTGTCCAGTAAAAATAAATGACATACTGGATTGCTCCTGACTCCCAACATCGTCCACCATGTCACTGCAGTCCTGCCTTGTAGCGTTGCAGCATGACGCTCGTGACTGCTCAAGACAGACCTGCTGATTTACCGTGATTGTGACAGAAACAGAAAAGTGGACCTTTTCACCTTGATTTCTTTACAAATAACACCTGGAGACAAAGCTGCACTGACAGCAGGTGTGTGAAAGACTGCTCCTGACTACATGCTAAATGCTGACTCAGAATCAATGAGCAAATGTACACATCTATAGTATTGGTGATTTAGTTTTTTAATGTGTAAAGTTTATATATATGGATCAGTCATAACATTTAAACTCCTGACAGGTGTAGTAAATAACATTGATTATCTCCGTACATTGGCATCTGTCAGGGTGTGTGATGTATTAGGCTGCAAGTGAACCATCTGTTCTCAAAGTTAATGTGTTTGGGAAGCAAATTGGGTGAGTGTAAGGATCTAAGAGCCTTTGACAAGAGGTATATTGTGATACCTGGATGAATGGGTCAGAGTACTTAAAAAAAAACAGCATGACTTGGGGGATGTTCCCGGGGAATCATGTTTTCATTTATTTATTATCCTTGGTTGGGTGTTTGCATCACTTAGAGACGGTACCAGGATGCACTATGGCAAGCAGGCAGAGGCAGTGTGATGTGCAGGGTGATGTTCTGCTTGGAAATGTTGTTCTGCCGTTCATGGTGATGTTACTTTGACACATACCACATTCCATAAACACAGTTACAGACCGATTTAACCCCCTTCAAGCAGATGGTGTTCCCTGATGCCAGTGGCCTCTTTCAGAAGGATAATGCACCCTGACACAATGCTCAGGAATGGTTTGAGGAACAGGAAAAAGAGTTCAAGGTGTTGACTCGACCTCCAAATTCTCCAGATCTCAATCCAGTCGAGCAGCTGTGGGATGTGCTGAACAAATAAGTCTAGGCCACGGAGGCTCCACCTCACAACTTACAGGACCTAAGTACATCTGGTACTGACGGCTCGGTGCCAGATACCACACACACTTTCAGAGGTCTAGTGGAGTCCAGGCCTCGATGGTTTACAGCTGTTTTGGGACCAAAAAATGTGACCTACTCAATATTAGGCAGTTGGTCATAATGCTATGGCTGATCAGTGTGTGTACACTATATTGCCAAAAGTTTTGACCCGTCTGCCTTCACATGCATATGAACTTGAGTAGCATCCAATTCTTAATCCATAGGGTTTAATTATGATGTTGGCCCTTTGCAGCTATAACAGCTTCAACTCTTCTGGGAAGGCTTTCCACAAGGTTTAGGAGTGTGTTTATGGGAATTTCTGACCATTTTTCCGGAAGAGCATTTGTAAGGTCAGACATTTATGTCGGACGAGAAGGCCTGGCTCACAGTCTCCGCCCTAATTCATCCCAAAGGTGTTCTAGCGGGTTGAGGTAAGAACACAGGTGCATGATAGTCAAGTTCTTCCACACCAAACTCGCTCATCCATGTCTTTATGGACCTTACTTTGTGCACTGGTGCGCAGTCATGTTGGAACAGGAAGTTGGGAGCATGAAATTGTCCAAAATCTCTTGGTATCCTAAATCATTAAGAGTTCATTTCACTGGACGTAAGGGGTCGAGCTCAACTCCTGAAAAACAAACCCACATCCCTAATCCTAATCCTGCCTCCACTAAACTTTTCACAATGCAGTCAGAAAAGTACCGTTCTCCTGGCAACCACCAAACCCAGACTAGTCTATCGGATTGCCAGACAGAGAAGCATGATTCGTCACTCCGGAGAACACATTGGCCCTGCTAGAGTCTAGTGGTTGCATGCTTTACACCGCAAGCAGTCTTCATGTCTAGGTGCTTGATTTTATAAATCTGCAACCATGGAAATGATTAGCCTGAATTTAAGGGATGGGTGAGTGAATCCTTTTGGCAATGTGTGTGTGTGTATATATATATATATATATATATATAAGTTAGCCAAATAAATGTATACAAACTTCAGAAAAAATAGTATGTATATTAATAATAATTTTATTATATTATCATAATATTATAATATATAAATTTTGTAACTGAAGGGTGTATACAGTTTCCCTCTCTCTCTCTCATATGCATATTTTGACTGTATATTTAACTACCCCTTCTTTCTCTCTCTCTCTCTCTCTCTCTCTCTCTCTGTATGATCTTTATATTCTTTATCCAATCTTAAAAGCTGTGATATCTCTGGGTGTTTCTTATTAAAAAAAAAAAAAAATCTAATCAGGAGTTGTGTTAGGAGAAAGCCTGACAGTCTAATTTTGACTTATCACTGTAGATATTATTGTTGTGCTTCACAGTACTGCATTTTACGAATTCCACCGGCGAGTCAGAAAAATAATGGCTTGAAAATAGTGCTATCAATCCATCTGTTTTGGCCCCTCGAACTGGACCGTCTGAATTATTACCGTCCCATTTTTTCTTCAGGACGCTGATGGGTGTGCTGGACCTGAAGGTCACGTATGTCTGCTCATCTGTAGCTCATTGCATCTGATGGCTTTCTACTACTGTCTAGACGATGATTAATGGACGATGTCTACTTGAATTTGCAGGAGAAAAGCTGCGTAAGAATGAAAAACTGGGAAGCTAATGAGGGCTTGTGCTGAAATAAAATGAAGTGCCTTTTGTGTTTTGAACGCAGTGTTGACAACTGAATGACTGTGTCCCCTTTAAAGGAAGAGCAGCAAATCATGTAATTTTTTAAAGCAGATGCTAATTAACAACAATCTGAAACTTAATATGCTTCTCTGGCTCATTACAACAGTTTATAAAGTTCTTTTTACGAGGAGCAGCGAATCACTGATCAGTATTCTAAACAACCAATCACTGATCAGCACAGTTCCCAACAACCAATCAATGACCAGCATTCTTAACAACCAATCACTGACCAGTATATTTCTTTGTTCTACATTTTAAGATCTCTTCTTGGTGATATTTGCAGTATTTTGTAAGAGAAATTTTCTAAAGACAAGTATTTCAAAAAGAAGTGACTTACAATTTATAATAGTCTAAAGATTCTAAGACTCTGTTCCATGTGCTCATTTTGATATGCAAATCAGTGTGATGACTTATGAATATGCAAATGACTCTGTGACGCCATATGGAGACTTTGTGAGCATGCGTTAGCTTTCCCCTGTTAGCATCACTGTTTGTATTTAATTCACAGAACTCAAGCGTCATAAACACAGAATCCTGAAGCTCCCGTGTCATCCAGCACACGGTAAATGATTTTTCCAGCTGCGTGTGATGTGAAAGACGGGAGTGTTCTCAGCTTTCTTGGCTGTTGCACAAAGCGACTTTGAAGCATCTGCCATGCCCTCCTCAGGATAAATGCCACGTGTGGAAAATCTCCAGCAGCAGGTGGGCCAGAAATCAGCCTCATCTCCCTCTCTCTCTCTCTCTCTCTCCCTCCATCTCTTTCATATCTCATTCTCATTTATTCATTCATTTACTCCCAACACCTCAGACGGGACACGCCGGGCTGAACCGATTGGATCTCACCAGCCATTTTTCAATATTAATCAAAAGCACACGGGGGTTTGCTGCCCACCGACGCCGGCTTTATGGTCGATGTTTGGCCGTCTGCTGAGTTTAATTTGTGCCCTTGTTCTGCATCAATAAACCGAACTGGGGCAAACTGGACCTTCACTACTCTGCATAGATTGAAGTATTTTCAGAAGGACATGTTAATTTTCTATAACATCAGTTCTGAAAGCAAATCACAGGCTTATATTAATGCACTCATTCTAATATGCCATCGTCTCCTTGGTAACGGCTCCTCCACAGGGACTTATAACAGACACGCCATGTAATCAGATTTTTAAAAAATGCAAGCAAATTTTAATATGATGTAGGTTTTTTTTTTTATTATTATTATTAAACATTTTTGGAAGGAGTAATCAGTGTTAGGTGTAATATTTTTTTTTCTTTGGTTTAAGAAAAAAAAAACTGCTGGTTATAGAGTATTTATACAGCACCTATAATGTTTTATTATTTTGTTTTAAATAAGCTGAAATAGTTAATAAAACATGCAGAATTTGCTGTTAGAGAAAAGCAATTGAAAGGTCTGAAGTCGCTTATTTAAAAAAAGCAACGTGGTATATAGCGTATTATAAAATGTAATAAAAGGTTTGTAATCATTGCGATATGAATAATTGTAAGGATTATAAGCATTTTAAGCTTTTTAATTAAAGTCTCATTAAAATTTAATTCTGTTTTATTGCTTTTGCTTGACTGTGCTTTAAACTAAACCATATAAATAAAAGGGTCTGTGAGTCCTTTGGAGGAACAAAAAGAGAAATGCTTCTTCCATTTAATTCTCGCTGGCTTTATTCTTCACGGGTCTCAAGGTTGTCAACACGTACTATAGCTCTTCCATCGCTACCTTTGTTTTGGCGGATAAATCTTTCACATTTCCCCTTTATTGAGTTTGCTGGCATGAAATGTTGTCCTCCAAGGTCTTTCTTCGCACAGCTCTGCTTCTCAGAAACACAGGTGTCTACACTCCACTATGGCCATGACTGTCATCTTGATATGATTAAAAGACTGGGGACTGATAATTGGCACTAAAAAAAGGAGGGACAAAAAAAAGGGTAAAATAGAGGGACAGCGGGGCTGCTCTGGCTCTCCATCCAATATCACACTGAGTCGCATGTTGCTTATGGGACTTTGCAGGGGGAATTAATCTAGCCTGCACTTCTTACAAGATTTAGGCCGCTTTGTCCTTTGTCAAATAAACACACAGAGGAAGAGGCTGGTAGTTTTGCCATTTTATGAGGTTTGCTGCATTTCCTGGATGTCTCATAAACTATACATAGGAATGACTGATTAAAAAATCAGGAGAAGATTCAGGTTTTTTGGCTTTGTTCCATTGCTATAGCATCATTAGAAAAAAAAAATCAACAACTTATATTTCACAGGAATTTATTCACATTTATATTGGCACAGCAGATTTACATAAACTGACTCACACCTAAAAACAATCCAAGCCTAAATCCTAACATAAACCTCAGTCCTCCTGCTCACGAGGAGAGAATATTAACATGCTGAAATATCCCTGTTACACTGTCTGTTATTTTAAATTGAATGTGCTTCATTTTAAAACCTGTTTTTCTGACTCTTATCAGTCTCCAAAATGTGCCAGTTAAAGTTCCAGCTAAATTTCAATTCAATTTAATAAAATTTTATTTGTTTAGCGTTTTTAACAATTGTCATTGTCGCAAAGCATCATGAACATCCAAACAGATCCTGAATTCTGACATTCCTTTTTAAACAGTTCAGTGTCTGTAGCTTTAAGTGATCTGTCCCCTTTGTGGAAGTGTGTTTTTCTATTCAATCAAAAAACAGAGACTCAAAACAACTGAATAATTTTCAGTTACATTTAGGACATTTCCCACCCATTTTGAGAATGTAGTTGCCTAACCCTAACCCTACTTTTAGCTCCCATTTTTGGCAAGTTTTGTCTCTTATTGTCAGGAACTAACCCGGGTTGACCAGAAGACGTAGCGATTAGCGATTAACCCTTTGGAGCGTGGATGGTAAACCCAAACACGGAAGTAACGCGAGTAGGCAAGATAACCACGCGAGTTATTTTAAGGACTCTCTCAGAAGGGGAGCAAGGGAAAAACACAAATTTAACCCACGTCCTATTAACACACACTTGAATCGGAAAGCAAACCCAAGAAAGTGAGTACTCACGAAGTGGCTGACGAACCATCTGATCCGATATGGGCAAACTCAATGACTGAGTGATGTGAAGTGCCATCTTGTCTCCTTTTATGCTTCCGGAGTCGCGGCCATACTACTTCCGGGTCCTAGTGCCGGTCGCGGCATGACACATATTTTCAGTCCAGTGCCTGTACCTCAGCAGTTTCAGAGGCCCGACCCAATGAGATACAGGTGCTGATGATGACAGATGATCAGGCCGGTGATTCGTTTACTGCTGATGCTCAATGCTAAGTGATTGGAACAGACGAGAGGGGAAATGAGGTCACTGCTGAGGCTGTTACATAAACAACCAGTTTTTAAATAAGATTTTTTTTTAATATATAAGAATCAGCTAAACATGGTATAGTGGAGGGTATAATTATGGAATAACATTCTTATATGCACACACAATAGCAGACACAATAGATTTGTTGCTACTAAAAGCTTGTGAAATTGGCTTAAAAAGTTTTAAAACGATTCTCTGGTACAAAGCACTATTCCTTAAAGTTACTCTCCCAAAGATGTATCCACCTTCAGCATGCAAAAGGTAAAATAGTCACACTTTCAGATTCAGGATGTGAAGCCACAGACAGTCAGAAGAGATACAGACTTAAGGTTTAGTACTTTTACACAACCAGCTCAGAGTAGTCCCTTGTAGGCCCAACTTGGAGGTACCTGTGTGAACATTTCCATCATGAATAAATGAGACTTTACTCAGAAGTTGGGCATAAATATAAAGTTAGGTGTTCTTGTTTACAGAGCATTTCCCCGTCTCACTTCTGACACTGAGATGCCATAAGGCTCTCAAAACTCTTATTTACATATCTCTGCTGTCTCTTTACCTGTTTTTGGCAAATGAAATGGCAACCCCTGGGCAGAGCTGGGCCTCGAGCCAGGCGAGGGCGTTTCCTTGTGAGACCAAAATGTGAATCACTACACCACTGTGCTGCCTCACTGAACATTTTAGGTACGATTGATTTTTATTTGCTTCTCGTTTTATCAGACTATACATTTTCGGGATGTAGATGCTTAAGTCACACGTATGGAATGAGTCTCAGTGTCACCACAGTCAAAGAGGTCCACATTTGCAGAATTTGGAGAGTTTACACTTTGTAGTTTGTCTTGCTAACTTGAAGAATTTACAAAGGAGGCTAATACATTTTTAACTGCTGATTGGACGGACGGACGGATAGATGGATAACTTTATTAATCTAATATGGAAATTAGATATATTAAATAGACAGTTGCGACAATGGAGTGAGAACAGGAAGTGGAGGTTATACAACATTAAACATAACTATTAATGGATAAAAGAGAATCCTGTGTTGGTCTTTAATCAATAAATTATAACAATTAGAAACTGCACTAAGCAGCCATAACATGAACTATCAATTATACCTAAGTAAATTGGTGACAGGATCATGGGCACCCAAGGCTCACCCATGCCGCGGAGACCAAATGTCAGCCGGTCTGGTCCAATCCAAAAAAGTTAAAGCTGGCCATAAAAGAAAGGTACCAGAACACCCAGTGCACCACAGCCCACTGCGGGTGTGGGATGCACTAGACCAAGTGTCTGCAACCTTAAACACCCAAAGAGCCATTTTGGACACAACAGATAAAGAAAATACCGGGAGCCACAAAACCCTTTTGACATTTAAAATGAAGATTACACTGCATATATTGTTTTTACTTTCATGCTATGTATAAAAAACTATAGTGTGTTGCATTTATGAAATCAATGAACTGCTACAGAAAAAACTAAATCTTATTTCTGCATGCAACAAAAACATTTTGAACTCCGAAAAAAAAAAAGACACTGGGTTGAAGGTTTTTTTCAAATAAAATATTGTAACGGGGTGCTGTGTGTGGGCTTTTAGAAAGGTAATCATAGCTAAGAGCTAATCATAGCTAAGGGCTAAACAGAGGTTAGAGCTAAGCAGAGTTTAGGCTAGACATTGACTGAACAAAAACAGAACAGGAGTTAAACAAAACAGAATCAAGAACA
>JAQMYL010000023.1:1337841-1353766 GCA_030014365.1 Clarias pachynema | reverse complement strand
GTACAGCAGAGACTTTGACTATCTTTAAACGACGACTCAAGACGCATCTGTTTCTCCAGTACTTGGACTAACCCCCCCTCTTCCCAGTTGTGTTCGACTAATGGCACTTAGTTATTAACCTAGTTAACCCAGTGTAAGTATGTATCCAGTGATGTAAACTTTAAATCACTTTTTGTAAGGCACTCTGGATAAGAGCGTCTGCCAAATGCCTAAATGTAAATGTAAACAGCACCTCAGATTAGAGCCGTTATGAAGCTTTACAGAGCAGAAGTAGCAGATATACATCTCAATGTCAACTGTTCAAAGGAGATTATTGTGTGTTTTGGATAAACGACTTCAGTATTGTTTTACAGTGTAGAAAGAAATAAACATCAGGAAAGACAATGGAGTTAGAAGGGGTGTACAATCTTTTGACTGACAGTGTGTATACTCTGGACTGTTGATCAGATATTCATTTGTGTGTGACTTTGGGAAAAGGACATTTAACAGTGCTGACACATGACATAAAGAATGCTTGGCTTTCTGGGCATGTGTGAAGACAAAACGTGACAATACGGATCATTAATCTGAGAATTGGACTTGTGAATAGTTAATAAGTTGTCAACAAAATTAATAAGTGCGAGCGAGCCATCGTATGGTGCTTCTGTATGTTAGCTGCTCTGCTGGTCCGTTAGTGTGGGAGTAATGGTTCATTCTGTGCCACTGACCTCGTTTATCGATGCCCTTTTAATGATCACAGATGCCATTTCCACTTCCCGCTTCATCTTCCAGTGTGAGCGGAACAAGGCAAAGGTACAGATACGCAGTGTTAAGAGGATGACTAGACTATGCTTAATATGGGTTAGATGACATGGATTGAAATGAACATAGATTAGTATTTAAAACATACCACACATGATCCTCAACTGTGTTTGTTCTGTCAATTATTGATCATTACAATGACAGCTGCCTCGCAGGTCGATATAATTTTATGCGGCAAACTTTCCAGGTCCGTCCAGATATTATTGGAATAACACATTAAAGACATGGCTGTGTTGTAACAATGCAAAGCTCAAGTAACATTAAATATTATACACTGCCTGGCCAAAAAATAAAATAAAATTTAATTAAAAATAAATAATATAAATAAAGATATTGCATCCATGTATGAAAATGATCCCTCATGCTCCCTGAACCGCTCTTTCACTATTCGAGCTCGATGGCTCCTGGCATCATCATCTCGGAATATGTCCGTGCCATCAGAGAAGAGAAACGCCATAGATGTGATAAACTGGTCATTCAGTACATTCAGGTCGTCAGCTGACTTAATTTTTTGGGCATTTCTTCCACCATGATACTCCAACCCTATTTTAGTAGCATCAGCAATCTCCTTAGTTGTTTCTCTTGCTTGATGCAGGACCATAATTGAATGCTTGACCACAGGATGTGTCTTCTGAAATGGTTGTTTAAGAAATGAGAAGCTCCTCACTGCATCAGTTAGGGTTAAATCACAGCTGAACCGATACTTTAACTATTCGCTTAATTAAATGCAGGTGACTTTTTTGACCATGCAGTGTAGACAGTATGAGATGTGTGATGTGTTTTTCATGAGGTCTTGACACTGACTCTGTCCTTAGACTCCACAGTTCTGTATAAGTTAGTGCACCCCCTACACCAGCTCATGTTTGGCTCCATAATCAGCCTTTGGAAAAGCAGCAAGACTGGAATTAAGAAGGTACAAGTTATTATTTGTTATTGGATTGCAGGACTCTTCTCCATTTTTTTGTTACTGAACCAATACAGTGTCTGTCTTCCTGGAATATAACCAGCCTCCTGCTGTATTCCCCATGCTCTCTTCCCATATGCTGCTCTAATAAATATTTAATCATGAGTCTACTTCTGCATGATTGTAAATACATTACTTATATGTAATGCTGTTATTTTTTTACATACTGCTTTCTCTCTCTCTCTCTCTCTCTCTCTCTCTCTCTCTCTCTCTCTCTCATTTTTCTGTCCTCTATCATTTGTAACTCTGCAAATGGAAAGCCTCGGTGTGTTTGTTTGTGACATTTGAAATGTGTTGCTCCTGGGCAATCGGCCACAAACACACCAGGTTTCATTTTTCTGAAAATAATTCACTCCCATTACACCAAAGGTTAATATATTTTTCTTTAATCACATGTCTGTAACTGGTTAATTTATTGTACCATGTATTCCTCCTGATATCTGCAAACATCATAAAAAAACACAGGAGTATAAAACATGACTGAATAATAAGTAATAAAAAATGACTTTTACCTTTGGAAGGTATTCACTGCCTCCTGAACCGCAGTCTATATAAAACTATAGATTTACACTACATGATCTGTTCGGTTACATTTACTGTTGCTTGAAACATTTTCCTGTTTTTACTTATGTTCTAGCAGCTATCGACATTTCTTTCTTCTTCATCAGCCTCTCTTTTCTCTCTTTTGAAGTTAAAGAAACAAAGGAACACACATACAAAGGAAGCTCATATTAGAAAACTCTGTGGTACCTCTGATTGTAGGTGCTGATACTGGAGACTCCTTCCATACATGTTTTAGAAAAAATCTCTTTCCTTTAAGAAGACTTTACCACATCAAAGATTTACGTAAATTGTTTATGTACATGTTCTTGTTAATGATAGCAAAATGGGAAGGAATTCAGGATTAGGTAAGAATTAAATATCTATTGAGAGGGTCAGATGGAGGGGTGGGATGGAGCGATCTCTTTCAAATTAGTTTTTTCAGGGTGTGTTGGCCTGACACGTTGCACCTTTCCTTTCTTTACAAATGCATGTGTGTAAAACATTTAATCATATGTCAAATGTCTCTAAGTAAGGAGGAAAAAGAAACCGTACTAGAAATTCTTATAACATACTGTATAAAAAAATTGTTTTCTTTCCATGTACTTCTGACATCTTAACTGACTCACTTTTGTATCCATTCAACTTAAAAAAGTTATTAAAAAGTTGCATTTAGTCGAGATGTATAATGAAAGAACGAGAGCTGAAAAGGCATCGCGCTGTTGTCTTTGTTTCTTCAATGTCAAAGAAATAATAATGCCGCAAAACTTTTTTTTTATTTCCCTTTAGACAAAACCTGTGTCATTTGTACATTACTGAAATGAAATGAAAATGAAAATCCTCACATCTGTTATACCGCAGCTCTTTCCTTTTTGCTTCTGCACAATAGCACGCTTTTCCACTGAAAAGTACCTTTTCTTTTCGTTCTCTCTTTCTAGAAAGAAATGAGCTTTTAATCATTTAGCAGCTGCCCTTCGATCTTCTTTTACATTAACATTTAACAAGAGACGTTTCGCTGTTCTGCGGGGAGAACTTCATGCCGTATTCCACTCCAAAATGACATTAATTTTCTATACTCTAGGATGCACGTCTTTTTTGTCGGCTCTTCATGCAGCATTAATGACATTAGGATTGTATTTTGTTTTATAACCTCCATCCTGGTGCATCGACTCAATAAGAGACAGTAATCAGTAATCTGATGAGCTTGTAAGAGTGTGTGTGTGTGTGTGTGTCTTCACCTAGACATTCTTATATTTTATTTTTTTCTAGCTAAACCTAATAAACTATTTTGTTCGCTGCGGTGCATCTAAATGAGAAGACATTAGATATCCTTAAAAATTGTAGCTTTATCTTATGTGCATTATAGTTTATTCTTATTCTTAGTATTTGCTTATTTGTTTGTGTTTATTTATGTTCATCCCTCGGAGGTTATTACCGGATATTTATAATAACTAACGTGTCACGGTTAGATGGAAAATCACTGATGAACACACACGTAAGTTACTAGGCAAGAAACATGAGGACTATGAGACAACATGTAGCGCCAACAACAACCATAAAATCAACATATGAATGTTTATGGAAATGATCTTATTTTCATTATTAAACACTATTGATTTCTAATGATATTTTTTATCATGTGATTTCACCAAGCATTTATGTGATCCCCCACACTCTCCCGTCACACTCTTTCAGGATGTTTTTCTGACCACATTGAGACCACATTGAGCTCCGTCCTTCCAGGGTTTAATAATTGGACGGTTCTTAACCCAATTCCACTCATTTTAAATCTCCTTAGTTGTTTCCTTATTTTGACCTTTCTGAAACAGGGGTCTGTATTGTAATTATTATTATATATATATTTTTTTTTTGCTAATAATACCCAAAGTTATATTCATGTACGCTTAGTTTTAAGTTTTATTTCACTTAGCAAAATAACAAATTTTAAAATAAGATTTTTAAACTATAATTTCAACTGATGTTCCTTAAAAGTAAGAAGAGGTAAATTAAAGCTGTGGTATTTCCAGAGAGACTTTTCAAGCATTTATGCTTTCAAGATAAAATGGAAACTTGATGTGTTATTATAAAGAGTGCTGGTCCAGTATACAAATGAGATAATCCAAACGTGTGTGTGTGTGTGTGTGTGTGTGTGTGTGTGTGTGTGTGACAGAGAGAGAGAATAAGTAGCTATATAAATTCACTCAGTGTCAATAGTCGACAGGATCAGGAACTTTTGTTATTCATGAAAAGACAGATGGCAGATAACAGCGAGCAGAAATTCTAATCTTTCACTCGGATTAATGAAGAAAGTGACTCGGAGGCTCGAAAGATAAAATCTTCCTTTTTATCTTTAATTTTAGATATTTTCTTGGGAAGGAGACAAAATGGAATAGCGTTGTCCCTGTGTTGGTGATGGGAGAGAGATAATATGATGTCTCACAATTTCACTTAGACAGACACACACACACACACACACACACACACACCACTGAAAACAATTAATTAAATAAATAAATTAGAAGTAAATTTAAAAATCTGAATTTTCTCATACACTCAGCGAGAGCGTTCAGTGACACACAGATTAACCAGACCATGGAGTCATAAAGAGATTTAGATTCTGAATTAGAGATTAGATTATAGCGGATCAGGAGGGAAGTGTGAGAGAATAAAGTAGAACGTCTGGAAAATCTGATCAGCTGAAACATTTAAAGGAGATTTAATGACACTATGTAAAAACTAAACACAGGTATCTTATTATTATCTCTCTCTCTCTCTCTGTGTGTGTGTGTGTGTGTGTGTTTCCTTCAGTAATCTATACAGTAAGTGTGCTATATTTACTTTTTGAGCTCAGAATCTCATTTTAAAGGCAGAAGTATAATGTGTCTTTTTTATCTGAAGGGTTTTTTTTCTGACAAGAAAAAATACATAATAGGAAAAGATATGATTTCACTCTGACGCTTTGTAATAAAAATGTTGATACGTCCTTATAAAAGTACAAATAAAGTTCTCAAGGGAAATTTTGTGCAACAAGATGTCAAATAAAGGTGCAAATTTATCCTTATGTTCTGTATATATACTACACTGTGCAAAAGTCATGACCCCCCCTTATTCTTTTTTTTCCCTTCTTCCACAGAGCCAGATTTTTTTGTACATTACTGTTTAATGTAGTCTTGAGGAATAATTATTTTTTTGTCTCTCATTATTTTCACTCCAGTCTCTCTACCTGAGCAGTTTCAGATGAATGTTTTTGTGTTTGTTAAGCCACACAGTCACCTGTGAATCATTCAAGCTTTTAAAAAGGATCTAACTTAAGTCCTGACCCAGTGAGAAACAGGTGCAGATGATGACAGATGATCAGGCCGGTGATTAGTATACTGCTGATGCTGTATGCTGAGTGGAACAGACGTGAGGGGAAATGAGGTTGATACATAAACAACTATTAAATTGTGTCTTTAGGCATTTGTAAACATTTGTTCCCATTTATTTACTTTCATTTAATTTTATTTAATTTAATATGAAGAAATAGGGTCGGCACAGTGGTATAGTGGTCAGCACTGTCGCCTGGCACCTAAATGGTCCGGGTTCGATTCCCGTCTCTGTGTGCATGGAATTTGCATGTTCTCCCTGTGCTTGGTGGGTTTCCTCTGGGTTCTCCGGTTTCCTCCCACAGTCCAAAGACATGCAGATTAGGCTAATTAGCATTCCCAAATTCTGTGAATGAGTGTGTGTGCCCTGCAATGGATTGTCTAGGGTGTACCCTGTCTCATGCCCTAAGTTTCCTGGGATAGGCTCCAGGCCCCCCGCGACTCTGAATACAGGATAAAGTGGTATAGACAATGAATGAGTAAGTGAGTAAAGAAATGGTTGGAAGGGGGGAGGGGTTAATACTTTTGCACTGTATCGTATATGCATATGTCTATGTCTTAAATAATATTCATTTTCCAAAGATTTTAATTTTTAAAATGTAACCCTGCACCAGAATGATAACTACAGGAGAGTTAAATAGCATCTGCAGAGTCAACAAAATTAAACAAGTACATGGAACGAGATGCAAAACATAATCACTGAAATCTATCACAAGTGCGTTATCTAATCCGCCTTCTCTAATCAGGAATGCCACTTTAGCTCCTTCATCATCATCATGATCATGATCATCACCATCCTCATCATCGGTACGTTCTCTACAGGTTGAATATCATCACTGCGCCTACATATTTACCCTTATCCTCATCGTCCTCATCCTCACTCCCCCCCTCCTCTCCCTGTAAGGTTCTGACCATCAAGACACCTCATTCTCACTATCATCCATGATGGAGTAGGAGGAGGAGCTCCTCTGCTTTATATTTCTTTGAAGTTCTCCCTGAATGTCCTCCTCATCTTTAATAATCAGTGGCTCGCTTTTGTGACGAACAGAACTACGTTCACTAAAAAGACAATTGAAGTTAATGAAGACTTAGACAAACCAGATTTTAACTCATTATTGACAATCTACATGCAGCCACTGGGTCACCATCACCCCTAGTGTTAGTCAGAAGGTTGTACCTTAGTGGGAACTAGTGTCCGAGGATCAGGAGGTTTCACTGCCATTATTTTTAAGCAAGATATATCTTTAGCACTACTCTATCACAAAAGCTCACTTTGCTCACTATTATTCTTTATTAACAAACAGTTATATACATTCAGGTATGTAAAGTCGGACTTTGACAAGGTCAGGATTGTTTTAGCTCCTCCCACAGAACTATCATTTAGCTTTGAGAATATTTATATATAATATACTTGTGACTTGGATGATCTGTGTACGCTCGCTTAACAGCACTTCTTTATTCACGTGACTACATCATTTAAAGAGACCAAATATTAACTAGACAAACTACCAAATCATAATGTTAACCATCATATTTGTCCACAGATGCTGGTTTTCTTTATAAATGTTTTTTTTTTATGGCTAGTGTGATTTCATCACGGTACACTGTAGCTTCACAGCAACACTCACATCTCTGCCATTTTCTACTGTACATGTCTACATTTGTGATATAAAGTTATTAAAAATACTTAAATATCTGCACTTACCAATAAATCATGATTAAAAAGATCTTGATTAATAAAACATTAAGACATTCATTTTCAACAGAGTAAAACATGGCGCTGCAGCACATGTGCACATCCACTGTTAGAAGACTCAAATTGGCTGCCAGTAGATCGCATGACCATTATTTTGCCTTTCTATTGGTTAGTATTCGGGCCAACCCTTTTAAACTTGGGCCACGCATGAATTGCTCATGTTCGTTTTAAAATAGTGAAGATGTGCCGCAAACAGACAAATGAACAAAAACAAACTACATGCAACAATTATTTTTAAAATTAAAAGCAAGCATGCAAATAAATTTGAAATAATGAATTTTTTTTTTTTTAAGTAATAAGTTAAAGATTTTTTTAATTAAATATTTGTGTGTTTATATAAAAATCCAGCAAACAGATCAATTCATTATCTAATTACTTAATAAGTAAACTATTTTTGAACAGAATTTTATGGATTTGTTTGACCTTGTATTAATATAATAAATGTCTCACACCATGAATATTTATAAAAATATATTTCACAAAGTAGGAAACAATACATGGGTATCTTAGATTACAATACGCAGAGTAAATAATTCAACATACAAGTATATAAGCGATAAAGCACAGTAGAAAATATGATCTGCATGTAAGTCTATCGTGTGGGGTCTACAGAAAACTTCCATACAGAGGATCGGTAGAAACGGAGGAGCGCACGCCGCTGTAGTGCCATTCGGAGATCTCCATGTGCAAGAGCTAACGTGCATAAAACAAAATGTCCTCAAACAAAGCTAAAGAATGTTAGCAGTGACTATGTACATGTCTATTTTTTTTCCTGCTTCTTTACTATCATACAGTGTTGAACATTATGCACACATCTGCAGTTTATGATTTATGGGTTCTACGTGACTCTCTTATACACAGATCCGCTGGACAGTCCAGTGGCGTTGTGCTTGAAATGATCACTGGTACTCTGTATACAATATATTCATATATATACACACAGGATCTCTTCTCCGTGGACTCACAGTCAGCGTCACGGACGCCCTTTACACCTGATCGTTTCATGCATTTTGTAGCTGGATTGTCACATTCACGTTTGACACGCTGCCAACAGGTAGAGTGATACGGCATGCCATAGCCGACATTCTCATGTACCAGACTGAACAGTTGTGTAAAGTATCTTTTAATAGTGTAAACTACTGTATGTAGTAAGAAGGAAATCTTTCTATAAAGCTAGCTTTCTTAAATCGGTAAGAACAACAGTAATGACCTGATACATCGTACCAGGAGGGGTTTTATGATCTAATCAATCAAAGCCAAATTTCAGTTATAACACAATGAGATACTTATTTTGACATTAGGTTTAGACCTAATATATCATAAAATATGTGAGTTTGAAATAAAGTATAAGTTGTCTCATTAAAAAACAGGTAATTTCAATTATTACATATACAGGAAGAGGTATCATTAATGATATAATATTTGATCAAGGAAGGTTTTATTTATAAAAAAATTAAAAGGGTTTTAGCCATGACAAGGTTGTTTTGAAATTTTAGTACCACATGCGGAAACTTTAAAGTATGACCTAATTTATTGCAAACAGCACCGATTTAGACTTACAGTAAGGTTTAAGGTGAGGTTTTAGTTGTGACATAATGTTTAAGGAGGGGTTTCAGTCATGACGTAATGTTTAACGAGAGGTTTAATCATGATGTGATCTTTCAGCATGGCATATATTTAAGGAGTTTCTTTTATGACATAAAAAGGGGATTCAATTCTAATGTATTATAATGGGATAGGTTTCAGTTATGACATTTTGTCTTGTTAGGAGTTACAGTTCTGACTCTTATATCTCATCAAATGAGGTCTGATAATATAATGCATCAGAAGTGGTTTCATTTATGATAGATTTGTCCAGGGTTTCAGTCATGACATCGTATATTGAGAGGGATTTTCCATCAGCTGATGTTTCTTTTGCACAGATGTGTTTACTGTAATATAACACTTGATTAAATGAAATCCTTAGTGATTTAATTCACATTTTTGAAGGTGTTTTTACACCCATAATTTTGTTTTGAGAATATTATATCCAGATATTATAATAATACTGATCCTCATGACGTGAGGCATGAAATGATCAGGTGTTAACAGGATCACTGGTGACCTCTGCAGAGACTGCAGTACTGTATTTCTAATTTTAGCATTTTCAAAAAGAGCTTTCTGGTGACGAAACAAATCAGAAAAAGAGAAACTGAAATGACACCATTTTTTTATACTTGCAGCACAAAACAGACAATGAATATTCATATATTTATAAATCATACTACGCTAATGAAGTAAACACGGTTGATGTTTCCAAAAATTGTTTTAAATACAACTGTATTTATGCTTCTGTAAAAAGAAGGCCTCGTTGTTTCTACATTTCTCTTTTTGTCTTCAGTCTGTTATAGGCTACTAATGTTCGAGTGTGAAACACACTAAGAGCGCAAATACAAACAGGGTGTATAAAGCAAGCCTCGAGGCTTCTCAGGAAATCCGGCCACTTGGTATCAAATGCTATCTCAACTAAGATCTATTAAAGCCAATATTGTACACTTATCTCACCTTTAAACATACACACATACATTCAACATAGTAGACCATATATTGCTTTTTTGTCGATTTTGTAAAGTTCCTTTCTTCCTCAGATCGGCTGGATGGTGTTAAGAAGACGTCCCGAGCCATTTTGAGGCCTAAGATTTCCATCCACATCTCTGAAACCTTTTTTTATTTCGTCTTTCTCTTTATGTGACCAACAAGAATCTTCACTTCTGCTGGTCACAGCGAACAAACGACGAGCCAAAAACACTTAATCTACAAGACTCCACAAGAATCAGTGACCTCCTATGACAGACACTGTGGTGGTGAAGTTCGGCCCCGTTATGCACTTTTGATGTGGATGACTAACCCTAGTATGCTTGTCTCTACGAGATTTGAAAAAAAAAAAGCTAAAAGGTTCCCGCCATTTTGAAACAGATGTGTTTTAACCATAATGAAAAAAGTCATGAGGAAGGAAAAAAGTAATGCCTCAAGTTTCTTTGTCACTCTCGCCCACTGAGTAGAGCTCTCCGAGTCTTCTAAACCGCGGACCCCACTCTCTGAGATAATCGAAATTCTGGTCCGAATCTGAAGAAGTAGTTTCCAGTGAACTCAAAGAGCCAGCCATGGATCCCCGACCTTCATAGCCGTAGATCTGGATGGAGTCATATGGTGGTGCCGTCGGGTCGTTATCAGCTTCGTGGAGCCGGACGTTAATGAACTCATCGATGTCGACGCCATTGGCTGCGGGTCTGAGTCCAGCACGGACACTGTAGCTCAGCTCAGGTTTGATGTCTTTGCGGGGCAGGAAGCCATTGATGCCGTCGGGATTCTGCAGGGTGGCGATGTCGAAGGCCTCTGTGTCCTCCTCACCTCCACCTTCATCGTCGTAGGTGATGATGTTCTCCCGAACGTCCTCCTCATCTTTAATAATCAGTGGCTCGCTTTTGTGACGCCGCAGAGTCACGAACAGAACCACGATCACTAAAAACATAAAGTTAATGAAGAATATTTAGACAAACCAGAGTAACTCATAATTGACAATCTATAGGTGCAGCCACTGGGGTTGCACAAACCAGTGCAATAAAGCGTGCTAGCCCCAACCCTGGATAAATTGGGAGGGTTGCAGCAGGAATGTCATCTGTTGTAAAACCTGTGCCATATCAAAATGCATCCTGGATCAAATTGAGGCCCATGCTACCAACAACCATCACCCTTTGCCAGAAGGGTACTAGTGGAAACAAAGCCACTACTGAGTGAAGGAGAAGAAAAAGAGGCATAACAAGGTGTGGAGGTGAGAATTAGACATTGAATGTTGGCTGTATGGTTTGTAAAGGGAGAGAGTCAGTTGATATGATGTAGGAGAGGAGGAAGGTAGACATACTGTATGTATATGAGACCAATTAGAGGGGGAGTAAACCCAGGAGCATCAGAGATGGGTTCAAACTGATTACTGTGGTGTGGATGGAAAGAAAAATGGTGCAGCAGTAATCCTAAGGAAAAATATATTAACATTGTATTGGAGGTAAGGACAGTGTATGATAGAGTGATGAATGTCATGCAAGAATTTTGTAGGGGTAATGATAAAAGTTGTCAGCACATATGTTCCACAAGTGAAGTATAAGATGGAGGATAAAGATTTCTGAAGAGAGTTAGATAAAGTCATGGGGGGTGTACTCAAGCAAGAAAGCATGGAGCTTGGAAAGGACTTGAGTGAGCAGGTTGGTTTTGCAAAAAGTATGAAAATGGTGGTGATGAATAGATGTTTTGAAAAGATGAATGAGCACAATGTGATGGATAAGAGTGAAGGAAGACTGTATGGAGGTGGCAAGGTAACTAGATGGCATTGGATGGTAGTCTGGAGCATAACCTTGCAGCTGAAGAAGTGGAAGAAATTGAGGACTGAACCAAAGATCAGATTGAGAAAGACTACTGTGAAAAATTCATAGAGTTAGAGAGGCACCGGGTGGTGGTGAAGAGGTGCTAGATGACTGGACAACTTCTGTAGAGGTAGTGAAGAAGTCAGCTAGGAAGGTTATAGTGTAACATCTGGATGGAGGCAGGAAGATAAGGTGACTTGAGGGTGAAATGAGGAAGTACAAGAAAGGAAACAGAGAAAAGGGTTAGTCTAAACTAATTAGGATGGTCAAAAAAATGAAAAAAAAATAGACAGAAGTAAAAGGAGATCTAATATAGCACAAGGTGAAGAGAGAGGTACCAAAGACTAAACAAAAGGTGTATGGTGAGATGTAAGAAAAGTGGGACACAAAGTAAGGAAAAAAGGACTTCTGGCTGGTTGGCAGGACAGGAGGACTGAGCTGCAAAGGATGTTCTGCAAATTCCAGAAAAAAATAATGCAGATAAAAATGTACTGTCAAGTGAGGAGAGTCTGTTGAGAAAATGGATGAAGAATTTGATGGTTGATGAAAATTAAGGAAAGAGGTCTTTGGGTCTCGTTGGAGAAGGTAGGAAGTGTGTGGGATTAGCAAGGATAAAGAAAGAACCGCTATAAAGGGGATGTAGATTGGAAAGGAGATTGGGCCAGATGACCTCTCCAGTCATGGAGAGGATTTAGGAGAGACAGCAGTGGAGTTTATTAATCCGGATTTTTAACAAAAGCTTGGAAAGTGAGAGGATGCCTAGGGAGTGGAGGAGAGGTTAACTGGTACCCATTTTCAGAATAAAGGAGATGTGTAAAGCTTTAGCAAGTGCACAAGCCAGTTGATCAGCCATGTAATGAAGTCAGCAGAAAGAGTAGTGGACGCAAGTCTGAGAGGAGAGGGGACTGTGTGAAGAAAAGTAAGGTAGAGTGTGTGGTAGGAAGGAATGGTCCAAGGTGGAGCTAGAGTTGCATCAAGGATAGGCTCTTGGCCCTTTTCGTTTGCAATGCTAATGGACAGGTTGACAGATGAGGTCAGACTCGACCTATGATGTTTGTGGATGACATAGTGATCTGTAATGAGAGAAGGGAGAAGGGTGAGATGAGCCCAGCAGGGTGGAGGTACACCCTGGTGAGAAGGAGAATGAAAGTCAGTGAGAGTTCGTGTAGGAATGAGAGGGAGGGCAGGGGTTGGAAGGAGTAGAGGTGCTGAACGTGGATGAGGTTAAATACTGGGGGCAAATGTGAAGAAGAGAGTGGAGGCAGGGTGGAGCTGGTGAAGAAAAGTGGCAGGAGTTATTGGTGATAGAAATATATCTGGAAATGTGAAAGGAAAAGTTAACAAGACAGTAAAACTAACCAGCTATTTTGTATGGTTTAGAGATGGTTCTGCTGAAAAAAGGCATAAGGTAGAGCTGGAGGTGGCAAACTTTAAGATGATTGATAGACAGGACTTGAAACAAGGAAATAAAAGAGACGATGCAGGTAGGATGCTTTGAGAACAAAGTGAGAGAGGTGAGTTGAGATGGTTTGTGTGTGTGTGAAGGGATGAGGAGAATTTCAGGAGAGGATGGAACCTCCAGGAAGTCAAGGAGGAGGTTTGGTTATAATTCTAAGAACTTTTTTATTATAATGTTATTTCTTTTCCACTATTATTTTGCACAAACATTTTAATTACTATTTCAGAATGTTCACAACAAATTGAGCTCAATCCATGATATGGAGTTAAAATAAAGAATTGCACAAAGAGTACTGACCAAGAGTGATGAATCTGCAGTAAAACGAACAACAACCTAGCGCCCCTTTTAGCATTTCACTGTCATGTTACAGGATATGGTTTAACTAATAAAAACAAACTTATTACCCAGATCTAATCGGTGCCTAAAGACACAATTTTCATCAAATCATTAAACACAGCACATTCCAGAAGAGGATTCCAGAAGCTCTTACCCAGCAGTAAGATGATGCAGGCAAGGATGGCTATCAGCGCCCCCATGCTGAGGCCGATGGGCAGGACGAAGGCCTCGACGTTACACGACTGAACCACGCCGTCTTTACTGCAGCCGCACACTCGGATGGTCAAAGTGTTGGTGCTGCTCATCGGCGGATCTCCATCGTCACTCACCACGATGGGCAGCAGGTACAATTCCTGTTTCTGACGTCGAAACGAGTCGTGCTTCGCCAGGATGCTGATGGAGTTGTCTGAGGAGTGAAGGGAATCTTAATGAATCTTAATGAAGATGGCTATTTACCTGAAGAATTTTAAGCCATTAAGCCATTTCAGTTTGCTTCATGGCCAACTAGATACAGTAGCCACCATGAACCCACCTGACTTTTAAGAGATTTCTAACTCAAACACGTACATATTTTTTAAATTACAGTTACAGTACTGCTAATGTTGGATATAAAATATTTTGACAAGGTATATTTAACAAACATAAAATTATCTTCTAAAGCTAGCATACTAGCTAATATACAGTAGGTTGACATCAGAGGATTTGTACCTGATATTTATAAAAATGTTTATAATATTTATAGCCACCAGCTAACCACCTTTACAGTAAAATGAAAGTCTGAAATGATTTGATAAATTTATATTAAACATTAAACATTCCGAATATTTCCTGCTAATGCAAGCTTGCACATGGCAGGATTTCTGAACAGATATATAATTTTGTATTATTCATGCTAACCGTGTTTGGGTGCATCATAAACGTACTTCTGAGGTTCTACGAAACGTTCATAAATTGCTATAAAATCCGAAGGGACGCTGAAACATTACGAAGCGGAAAACCCAGAAGGAGACTAAAGAAAGTAAATAAATTAGATTTGTTCTCTGTGTTTTTTGTTAAATATTTGCTGAAGACAGGACAATAAAACTCTGATCCTTGTGGAAATGTATTGAGTGAGGAAAAAGAAAAAAAGAGTAAAGAGAGTAAAGTTCTCCAGCTCCTTGGTGCGTCTCGGTGTTCATTATCTACTTCCTCATCATCTTTTCGCTTCATATTTGTACTTTATACTCCCACAAGAAAGCACAAATGGGTTTCTAATCGTCTAATAGTCTCAAACGTAGCGTAGATTCACGAGAGGGAGAGAGACACAATATAAAGCAGGTGGGAAGAGAAAAGCTTCGAGGTGGCGTGAACATGGAGATAATGCAGCGATGAGTGGAATAAATGAGCTCCGGAAATGACTTTTTTCATCATGAAAGCCTTCCTCAGGTCTCAAACGTATCACCTTTATGTGAAAACAAAATGCGTCCTGAAGCAACTTTTCCTGCGGTGTGTGTGTGTGTGTGTGTGCGTGCGTGAGTGTGTGTGTGTGCGCGTGCGTGAGTGTGTGTGTGAGAGAGAATCCGAGCGCAGGTTAATTCCAGTTAATAAACACGTTAATGAAAAATACCAAGGTGACGATTTTGTGTTGTGTTAATATCACAAAGCAATTATTTTCAAACGCTTTCCGTTGCTTTATCATTTTAATTACGGAAACTTTTTTTTACCCCAGCTTTATTATTTTCCTTAAAGGAGAGAAAAAGAAAAATTGCCATCAAAATATTCTTTTCTTATTTTTAACACAAGAGCAAAAGCTAATCTCCACTTTCTTTTTTCACAATCGAGTCCAATTATTGCGAAACTTCCGGCACGCTAATGTCTCCGTTTGGACATCTGTTCATTCGATACCGGGTTAATTTTCAGACAGGAACACGGCTGTGAAGTGTTTTATAGACTTATAATAAATACGCTTGTTTTAATGTTATCTTTTTTATTCTGTAACAGCTCGATCACAGGGACGTGTACGGCAGGCGATGCTCATACACTGTGTGTACTGTAAGTGGAAGGAGTCTCCAAATCTGTACGTTTTAGGAAAGGGGAGTTATCGCCGTTTTTTATAATAAAATCAAGCTACTTTAGTTTAAATTTAGTTTATTAATGCCAAAGAGAAAAAAAAAAGTTAGTGGTTCCGATTCATCTTCTTCTTCTTTATAAATCTTACATAAGTGTATGTAATACAGTTTAAATATAATTTTAATCACTGTACATATTTTAATAGAATGATTTAACTTCTCCTGTTTGATCTGCTTGATTTTTCTTTCTTTTTTTTAA
>JAQMYL010000023.1:1325341-1332841 GCA_030014365.1 Clarias pachynema | reverse complement strand
TGACTCTGGTACTCTATAAAGTCCTGTGGTGCCTAATACAATGATGTCTGGAGTACCACACTAATACTATAGAACTGTATATACTGTAGTAAACTATAGTAGTAAACCATATTATGGGGTTTATTCAGTAGCGTCTGGAAACTACAGACAGGAGGATGAAATGTCATCTTTGTCTTTGCTGTCAAATGTAATATGATGTAACATTAAAGCAAGAGCGAGACGGCTGGGATTGAAATTGAAATAAATCTCACAGGAGTCTAGGATACATATTGCCAATATATTGCCACATGGAGACTTGACTTTGATTAGGATTCGCCAGGGTGACGGGATAGGGGTGTCCTGGGATGGATCAAGGTTCTTTTGTCCCGCTTTGGGTCTAAATTAATCCTTTTGATTTATCAAGGAAACTCTTGCTCTTTATTCTAGCATGTTCTGCACATTACGACCAGACCGAGAGCTTAAGAAACTAAAAGACATCCATTTAAAACTTCAGGTATAAAAGTGTACCAGTTGGTTCAGATTAGTTAGTTTTATTATTTCTATTTATTTATTTATTTATTTATTTATTCTATGTACTGTATAGTTACTATTCAATCATTCAACCTGATAGAATTTCTGACTTGTGAGAATGAAAAAACTAATAAAAACACACACACATTATCTCTGAATTCCTCACTCACGCCATCCTCAGTGCATACAATACATCACATCGCATTCAAGGAGTGTGTAGTCGTGTTTCCTCTAGATCAATAGATTCAGAGACATTATTTGGTTAAATCTATGACACTGACCTCACAGAGAGGCCGTACCGGGAATGAGTAAGACATTATAACCTCATGATCGTTAGAGTTAGCCTACACTTCTCCTACACTTCTCCTAAGAGTTAAATTAAATGCAGGATTATTTTAAGAAAGTCCACAGGTTATTTAATGAATAAAAAGAAAAATGTCTATAACTCAAAGTTTAAAATTGAATTAGAGCCGGTTTACATTTATCATTTCCCTTTCAGAGGTTCTGAAGTTAAAACTTATTTTTTTGTGAGAAACAGCTCTGGATCAGCTGAATGTAGCATTTAAACACAATGAACACGTCAACCTAAAAGGCGAACACCACTGATGCATCATCATTTACCTGACCGGGTTTTCCATTTTCACAGAGAAAGGCTTCGTAGTCGGTGGGAAATTCAGGAGCGTTGTCGTTTATATCCAGCACTCGGATGGCCACGATCGCTCTGGAGATCTGGCTGTGGTTCCCTAAAACAGAAGATTATGAAGATTAAAGATCAGACATAGATTTATAGTTCAAATTGCACACAGTAACTCTTCCTCTATACAAAGGTAACACTCAACATAGTCTCCATCACAAGCCATGCATTCGCATCGTTGTTGAATCCATGCTCTCAAATCCTCTTTGAAAATCTCCTTTGACACAGTTGATGGTCTCCTACTGCGTGGGTTGTCTTCAATCCTGGTTTCCCCTTTTTTAATTCCTTCATCCATTTGTGCACATCGCCCTTGTCAAGGGTTTCATCTCTGTAAACATTCTGTATCGCAATCATCAACTTACAGATTTGTTAAAGAAGATTCAGGAGCTGGGTTCAAGCATGGCACGGATGCACGGAGGCTCGTGATGGAGATTATGTTGAGTAATACCTGTGTATATCAGCGGCTCCCCACCCTGGTCCTGGATGACCCCTGACCTGCACGTTTTAGTGTTTCCATGCTCTGCCGCACCCTCGTCTGTTCAGAAAAGTTTCTTAATTAGTTGATTTGTTAAATTAGATGTGTTGGGAGCAGAAAAAAAAACTAAAATGTGGAGGACGAGGGGTCCAGGGTTGGAAACCAGTGGTATAGAGGAAGAGTCACTCTAGTAACATCAATAATAATACTACTACTACTACTACTACTACTACTACTAATAATAATAATAAAGAAACTTTCTTTTTCACATTTTCTCTTCTATAGTGAGACTTTTTCATCAGTCCGAGATGTTCCACTTCATCTCGCGTGCAAACGAGGATTGTAATTAAAAAACCCTGATCATATTTCATGTGCTTTAAAAAAGTTCTCTGTATAAACACATACACACATGTTTTATACATAAGCCTAAAAACTATGAATATTTATCAAATGTATCAAGTCGTAGAAGGAAATAAAATGCTTTTTAATTAGATTAGGATTTTTTTATTAGAATTATTCCTTCATCGCTGCTAATTTAAAGTCCCTTCTGAGGACCCGGTAAATGATTGGATTTAATCAGTGTTGCACCCACTGACTTTTATCGCAATTATCATTTGGCTTTGGCCTTTGGCGTGCCTACAGCTGCTTTGAGAACTGATTCCTTCAGACGCGAGATAATAAACCACGCGACGCATCGAAGCTAAATTACCAACGGCGGATAAGTGGAATTAGCGGGGAATCATCAAGCTTTAAATGTCAGACAAATGAAAGACTTGTTAACAATGCTACTTGCAAGACTGAAATTTTTCTCTAAAATTGATGTTTCCTTGGCAAATTTCAGGAGATCGAGGGTTAAAAACTCGATTTAATCACACTGGGAGTTTCTTTGTAATGATGTAGTTTTGGCTCCTTCAAGCGTGGAGGTGATAAAAATGATAAAACACACAGCTCCATCACACAGAGTGAGACTGGTGTATTCAGTAAAGAAATACTAAAGGGTTGTCCAAATCAAGTAAACATAAAAAAAAGAGAATTTTTCCATAAGGGAACACACACTGTTTATGTAACATGTACGGAAGGAGTCTCCACTATCAGCGCTTTGTATCACTAACTTTCTCTTTAGGACAGAGGGGTGTACATTTCTCGTGTTGCTCTTCTTTTTTGTCTTATTAACCTCTAATGAGAGAGAGAGGAGAGTCTGGTGAGGGAAAGATCATTTATAGCTGCTATAATGTAAGTGAGAACAGGAAGTGAACTTGTTCCATGGACATTTCATAAAATTATATAAAAAGTAAAAAGTAGTAAAAGTTTTAAAAAGTTTATAAAAAACTGTATAAAATGAAGAAGAAGAATAAAAAAGATTAAGGGTGTGAAATTGTCCAAATTTTACCAAACAGCATGTCCATTAACATATTATTCGTTATTCGCCAAACGTTTAGTCGACGGAAACATTACGGTTTGTGAGAAACGTTACAGTGAGGCTGTTTAGACGAGACAATTCTCATTAAATGTTTAAGCATCTTCCATTTAAACACGTTCTTTCTCTTCCAAATGGGGAAATGAGGATCAGGATATAAACACGCTTTCTCCTTGCGTCCTGTCGCACTCGTTGTCACACCAGCGCGGACATGAGAAGGCGCGCGGTGTCGGTTCTGCCCAAACACGCCGAGTTTAAACAGCTTTCATTGTCACTGAGGAATATAAGACATTAAACACTACACACTGGGGATCTGCTGTTAATTGTCCTGAGCAGTGTTTAATCTGTGTGTGTGTGTGTGTGTGTGTGTGTGTGTGTGTTTGTGTGTGTGGCTTTTAGATCCCCACAACATTGTTGTGTTGTGTATGTTGTGTATCATGTAGGTTTATGAAAACATGTGAACCAAAGAACTACTTAACTAAGAACTTATTAATTTATTAATTAATCAATTTAAAAATCAATAAAAGATCTAATAATAATAATAATAATAATTATTATTATTATTATTATTATTATTATTAATGTATACTGTATTTATATGTAGTTTACTTTATAGAGGTCCTGTTGTATTTCAACCTGTTGATATATTTATACAATAACTAAAACTATTATTTATGTTTATAAATTAAACATTTTAATACACTTTTTTTTTTTTAAATAATGAGAAATTGGTTGGACATCTCAGTCGTCACGGTGATGATTCAGCTGATCTGACATTGCATCATATTTATTTATTTGTTTCTTTGCTTATTCTGTAATCTATTAGTTTGATGTTTGTTTACGGATGCCAGTGTGACAATGTGGCATTGCTGATGTAATTAAATTCTGCCTTTGTTTGTTAGTTTGTTTGTGATTGTATTTGCTTATTGTGTGATCTATTAGTCTGATGCCTGCTGATGGCTGTCACTGTGATGATCACCACATTGCATTGCTCCTGTAATTAAATTTCATCCTTTATTTCTTTCCTCTCTTGTCTGTTTATTTCTTTATTTTAAAGTTGTATTAAAACGTCACTTACGGATTTCTGTCGCCATCACGGTGATGTTGTGCCACGTATCGGTCTCGCGGTCCAGCGGTTTGGCTAACGTGATCTTCCCGTCGTCCACATGGATATTGAACTGCCTCTCCAGATCTGTGTGCCGATCGATAGAGTACCTGTCAGAGAGAGAGAGAGAATAGGGGAGAGAAAAGAGCAGAAGGCTAAATGAAATGTGCATTCACTTCACGTCTAACCAAATAAAGGCGCGGCACACATGCTTCACTTAATGCCCGGCTATCCATCAGCCGATTCCTGTAGGTTAGAATATGGTAAAATCAGCAGGGCTTTAATAATCCGCTCTGAGGATGAGTGATGGTGGGGATGGACATTAACGCCGCAGCAGGGATGACATCTGAAATGTTTTGCACTGCATGTCATCATGGAAGCGCATTAATTTGAGTTATTATTACCTGCACCGCCTCGTAGCGTGGTTACATGTTATACTTACAGCGAGCTGGAGTGAAAATTTAAAACACACGAGTTTATTTCCTTTCAGTTTCCCATTTCTAATAAACTGCTGACTGCAACCGCGCACGTCATTCCAATCCGACTGTACATGATTTAAACCGATTAGAAACTGCTTTACACTTTTGAAAAGAAATAATTGTTGTCAGGCTGAATAACTATATAACAATAGCTTGGGAACAAAATCCTTTGTATTGGTTAGCACTGTTGCCTCGCACCTCCAGGATCTGGGTTCGATTCCCGTCACTGTGTGCACTTTGCATGTTCTCCATGCTTAATAGTAAAAGTGAGAGCATTCACACACACACACACACACACAGTGTCGAGAACTCGCAGGATTGGGACTAAACAGCTGTGTGTCCATAAGAAAACCACTTGTTAGTGAGACGAGTTTGTTAGTGATCATAAAGACTGGACTTTGAAGTGATGGGAAAAGGTCATGTGACCTGATGAGTCCAGATTGATCCTATTCCAGAGTGATGGGCGTGTCAGGGTAAGAAGGGAAGCACATGAAGCGATGCTCCCATCATGCATAGTGTCCACTGTACAAGCCTCTGGAGACAGTGTTATGATCTGGGGTTGCTTCAGTTACTCAGGTCAAGACTCAGTAACGTTATGGAGCAATAAAATGAAGTCAGCTGATGACCTGAATGTACTGAATCACCAGAGGATGAAATCTATGGAGGGTTTCTTCACTAAAGGCACGAGGTATATTCCAGGAGAGTGTGAGAGAGCGGCTCTGGGAGCACAAGGAATCATTTTCACACATGAACTGGACCAAATAGGGATCAACTCAAGACTTTGGCATAAATAGCAGTACTTTCTAACCAGCCAAGAAACTTAGTGGGTGTGGCAAAGGGCGTGTGGGCGTGTCTTTAAGCTACTGTAGCTAACCAGCAAAATTCTGTTTTGGTTGACAGATTTCAGGATGTTTTATTTTTATTATGCTGTTAAAAAAAAAAAAAAAGAAAGAAAGTAAACTATAAATTTCATACATGTGACACTATGGAAGAAACTAATGATTTTACAGCATGGAACGACTTTTATTGCTGCTTTAGTAGCAAAACAATTATCACAATATAATTATTCACCCTATCGGTCCACACTGATTGGCTAGATCTGTGTGTGTTTGTTTGCTTTTTTAGTCTGCATTTACAGCTGTCAATCACCTTATCTGGGCGTGGCTACAGTATCTGTCTTCTGTAAATAATAGATGTTGTTTTTTTTTCTTTGTATCATGTCCAACTAAGCTGCTGTCGCTGAATGCTAATGATGTTTCAGATTTAATCATCACGCTGCATTATTAGACTGATACATCATTACACAAGTGTGTAGGCACATCCGTGGCTGAAAGTGTCCGTCAGGAGAAACACACACACACACACACACACACACACACACACACACACACACACACACACACACACACCTGGGAGCGTTCTCCAGGTGGCTGAGCGGTTTTCAGTCAGGCTCTGACAGTTTTCACGTATCACCGAGAGACAGAGCCTGAAATGTTCTGCTACACGTCAATCAAACTGACAGAAGTACACAGGGTAGTGTGGGAGAAATCAGGACAGGCTGTGGGTGGGTGTTTGGTGATGGTAGTGGTAGTAATGGGGGGAGTTTAAAAAAAAGATAGAGACAGAGAGAGACAGAAGGAGACACGTGTCAACACTGTAAATATCGCCGAACACCAGCTTACACACATTTGTGCTAAAATCTGCCTCATGCTTATGTTTAATTGTGAGATGGAGGTCAGATTTCAAAGCTCGAGTCTAGACTGCATGATTAAACGAATCCATTAACGTCGTCTAGTCTCTGAGCTGCTGCTATCTACGGCTGGAAACAAAGCGAAAGCAAAGTAATAGGTTTTTAAAGATGAAGCGAAATGCTTAATTAGGCTAAATATCTGCAACGAGACCGGCTCACTTAGTGGCTTTTTATCACTCTACTTTTTTCTTTAAAAAATGTATTTATTTATTTCTGTCCTTTCATCATGATTATTGTAGTTGCTGTTATTGGCGGCGCTTTAATCTGCTTTATAAGTACATGGTACGGTGGGGCTGAGCACCAGCACACTGACGGCAGCACGGTGTGGAGATCGGGAAAAGCTTTGCACCGGATTTCGTCATGAAATCACGCTCGTGTTAAACTGATATAAAGAGGTCAAATGCAGTGTTTGAATTACATCCTGAAAAACAAGCTGGGAGTTTTAGGAGCTTTAAAATTTTTTAGTTTTAACTGAGAATAGGGAGACTGAGGACGAGAGCTGGGAATCTCAGGCAGACTGTCTATGATTAAATGTGATTTCTGGCATTGCAATCTTTTTTACTTTTGATTCAACAGCACTAATGTTTACAGAATGTTTTTTTCTCTAGCAACTATATTTCTTACAGGTTTTGAAGGATCATATAGCACTAAAACTGTTTATTAAATACTAAAACACAGTAAATTTTTGTTGTTGATTGTTTAAAATCTTGTTTATAGCTATAATCATTTATTTCTTTTATTTTATATTTTATTCACTTTTTTTGCTCCACACTCCAGTCCAGTAGGTGGCTCTACTGCACCAACCTGCCCTTAACTCAAAAGAAGAAGAATTATTTTGCAGAAGACGCAAGCTGTTTGTATTTTCTGTAAAAGCTTGAATATATATATATATACAGGGTGTCTCAAAAAAATGTACTCACACTTTTACTGTCGCTAACATGCTGCTTTTTTATATTGCAGGTGTAATTAATTAATCACAGCATGGCAGGAAATTTATTTTTGTGGGGATATCTCAAAGACAAAGTTTACCGCACCAGACCAAGAACAATTGATGCATTGAAATTGGAAAT